>JAJGRW010000634.1:0-245726 GCA_025461045.1 Carex parvula | reverse complement strand
CAAGGAAGGAGAAGAAGAAGATTCAAACAAGGAGTCTGCAAGATCGAGGTTTTAGATCTAAGAAAGGGTGTAATCATTTCTTTATCTTATTTCTTATTATTTTTGCCAAACCTTGTTATGGATCTCTCCAAGAGAGAGTAGTTCTCTTTCTAGGGGTTTAGGTCAATGCATGAACTTGTTTAATTCTAGCTTATTCGGGTCTTTGTTTTTATTATGATTGTGTTATCGGATTTGATTGTTAATTTCTGTGATTTATTCTTTATGAATTTCATTAGTACTTATTCCTTTGAGTTCACCTGGTTAGGGTTTATTGAATTGAAGTAGTTTTGAAATCGCGTTGATCGTGTTTTTCCGCTTTAAGTTTATTAAATTCCGGCATTGGTCAAGTAGGAGACTACTAATTGAAACCATAAAGACACACCTTAGGATTGGGTTAGAAGCGACCGTACTTTGATATCCAATCCGGAACTATAGAAATTAAGATTAGGATTTTGGTGAAGGACCGAAAGGCGAAGGCAAATCCTAATTAGGACACCTTAGAACAAATATTGATATATTGCTTTGAAGCATGAGATTAAATATCCCTCTAGGTTAGTGACAGCCCTAGAATTCGAGGCACATTAATCCATCTACCCGAAGTATTTGTATTAATATTTGTTCCAAAGGCTAACATAGGTTAGAAACCTCATCAAATCAAACATGAATTTAAACAAATCGAATAAATAGAATTAGCAAGGAATTGAAAACATGAATGCCCCTAGATCTCCTTAAACTTGAAAACAAACCAATCTTTCTTCCCTTTATTTTATTTACATTTATTGTTTAAAACTCCTCTCTTTCGGGTATTGAACCCAACCTTAGGATTTTAGAACAAAACCCCCCACTTTACTTTTATTGTTTAGTTTTAATAGTAGTTTTCTTTAATTGAAAATTAGTATTTCCCTATCTCCCTGCGGATCGACACCTAAATACTACAATCGATAGGTTGTGCGCTTGCAACTAACCTATTCATTGAGTACGAAGGTTTATAAATTTTAAAGGCAAAAAGAGTATCAAATTCCTATATCTAAAATACTCAACAATACTGTTGATCACTAATTATCATTTATTGGAATAATAATTTATTTGGAGTTTTTTATATTAATAAGACCCTAGATCAGTCAGTAAAAAACTCCTATTTACAACTTTATCACTTCAAAATCTTCTGATATAGGTGGCAGCTGATAAAATGAGAATGTACGACCAGTTGCTATATTTTTTTATCAACACCCAAGATAATCTACACATATAACCAAAAGATAGTATTTATTAAAATTGAGTTGACTACCTGGCAATTCCTTCTCCTATTTCCACTCTCATGAAATTCCTAATATTTACTTTTGAACCAACTTCTTTTGATAACTCGTTCAACACCGTCTGAAAAAGGGACAAAAAAACATCCATTGAATAGCTCATTAGAAAAAGCCAATTTGAAGAAAAAAAGGGAAAAAAGAATGCACACCTAAAATCAGTCCAATATCAGATAACAGTTATGTGCAAGCAAGTTTGGTGAGACCGAGTTCTACCAAATTGCACAATCGGATTAATCAAGGGTAATTAAAAGGGGCTTAATCAAGATTCAAGTGCACAATTGTGGGAAACCTGGTCATTTATGCTCTGATTAAATCATTTTTTTACACGGGATGTTATTTGCAAAAATATCCAAAAGAGAAGTGCAATTACAGAAATGGTCCTAAAAAGTATCACTCAAATTATATTTTTCTTTTAGAATTTCAGTTCCCATTTTGGTCCTTAGAAATTTCCTGTTTGTACCAGATTAGTCGTACTGTTCTCTTCGGCCAAAAAACTAAGCGAATCCACACCGACATCCATGTTGTAATGGTTTCATATATCCATGTATGATATCAGAGATATATGATAAGCAAAATCCATACCAATATCTATGTTGTAATGGTTTCATATATCATATATGATATCAGGGATATATGATATGTGATATTACCAGTATCCATGACACCTGAACTTGCTCGTATGGCTACATAAATTTCTTCAAAATAATAATATTGTCTTTAAAGGAGTACCTTATTTGGGTCAAGAGGCATCACATCAAGAAAAGGAGCAAGTTCTTCTGCAGTGAGGACACTGCCATTGGAGGAAATATACTGCTCTATCTGCAATGTTGAATTGTGATATATCACTACTCAAATTAGAATAAAGAATGTGATGAAAAAGAAGTGTTATTTTGCTTCAAGACAAGTTCATGGAAGTAAATCTCCCAATGGTAAAATTTTTAGCATGAATACGTGAAGTCAATTGGTCAAAATGCCTTATGTGCATTAATTTGAGGTACCAGAGATATGTGAATTTGGGGTTTTTAACTCAAAATTATACTAAACGGTAAAATGCTAGAAGATTTAAATAAGAATTAAGCAGAAAGAAATACGAGCTTCTATCTTTCTTCTTCATACCCCTGATTTGGATCACCGTCACCAAATACCAAGGAGAAAACTTGGTTACCAGAATAATAACTTGCATATTTCAATCGCAGCCAAAATTTGCAAATATCTTTCAATCAAAACTGAACAACTAATTAAAACCATTCTTAATTACAGATTCAATAAAGTTCATTTCTCCTAATGATTATATCTGCTTCCTCCTGTAATTGTTCACATCCCAATACCTACAAATAACACGATGAATATAAATAGATATCACATTCGATTTAGAAGGAATATATTAAACATAGTTGGTTGATGAAGCAAGACAAAAAAAAAGACTTACCAAAATAAATCAGATGGGTTAAAGAACACAATGCCAGAATTATAGGATCGCATTTGCCTTCTACGGCTGTCGTCTTCACTGTTTTCATCAAAATTACAATTGCAATATATTCAGGTTGCCAAGTAATTATCTTAAGTCAACAATTTCCCCATGCGCAAAAAGAGCCCACTCCCCATGCACATCACCTTCATCTGAGACCTATCAATGCAAAATAAGTTATATTTCCTAATTAACATTTTAAACAAAAAAAATCATGTGAACCTAATTAGGTAACCTTAAGAGGGCTTTGTACAATGTTGGGCTGTAATTATAAATTTTATTTATTAATTTTGACAAACATTACCTGTAAGAAGCCCCCAATAGCAGCAGCTAGAGCTTGTAGAGCTCTCTCTGCCACATCACCGGCGGTGACCCTCCTTCATAAGGAATTGAAGGCTTGGATCGTTCGAACCTGACATCTGAAGGTAGCCTATCCGTCTCCACTGTACCTCCAGGTGTAATTGCAAAAGGGGGAAGAAGCTAAATAGAAGCCAGTGCGCGCCCCTGGCAAAACGAAGCATGGCGGAGAAGATCGAAGGCAGCCGGAGAGGAAAGAAAGAGAAAGGAAGAGAAAATTGAGAGAAATTAGGATATCACACAAATAAATAATTAAATCAGAAGAGGGAAAAATTTCGGCTGACTATCAATTTTGTTGAGAAATGGTGAAATGGATCTATAAATGAATTTTTTTAGAGCAATCTTACCAGTGGGGAGAGTCGAAGCCAGCAGAAGGGGGAAGTGTCGATCACAGTGAGGAGCGTCGATCACTCGAGGCTAGGAGCAGAATAGCGACAGAGGAGAAAGAGGAGCGGAACTGAACGGGAAAAGGAAAAGGTAAAGTCGATATTCCAACGAAAGATATACTAAAAAAAATAAAGAAGAGCAGATGGCGCGGAAGGCTGGAGGAGAAACACCTAGCAGGGGAATTACTACGTGGCGAGCACAAAAGAGGAGACGACAACACCTATCACCACAGGCAAATTTGCGAGAAGCATAAGGTAAGTTTTGGTCGGTTTTTTTCGGATGACGATAGCGGTCGTCAGCTTGAAACAATCGGATCCATCAAAATCACATCACGCGGCAATTAAAGAGCTTGGCACTATTCATTGCTGATGTCACAACCTATTAGAAATTAAGGTATTTATAATATAATGTACCTCCAGTAAACCACTATAGATCTCACCATTTTATCAAATTACCTCTTAATTGCTGCACATACAGTCGAGCAAAATATGCATCCTTTTCAACTTTCTTAAATTTAAGAAATAAGGCAGTTGAGAAATCTGTGCCGTGTCGTGACTGATCATGTCGTGATTTGATCACGTGCCGTGTTGTATCGTGTTGTTATTTATAATATGATTTTTTTTTATTATTATTATTATAAGTACATAGTTTACCGTCCATTGCAGTTTGCAGAGGTTACTAATATTACCGACATTTTTATTAATATCCAAAGTTTAATATAAATTAATATTTATGCTCAGAACTCTGGATTTTCGCCAAAAATGCCCAAGCCGGCCACAAAATGGCCGGCTTACTCTTTTTTTTTTTTTTTTTTTTTAGAGACACTATGAAGAGCAAAATAATGAAATCTAACACTGAAAATTTGAATTTTTTGTTTAAATTATTTGTTAGATTACTTCTTTTGATATATAATTAGCATATTTATACTAAAATACGCTACATTACTTGAAATTATGTTGAGTTACACTATATTAAGTTAAATTACACTAAATTACATTACGCTAAAATACGGTAAATTATCATAAATTACATATGAATAGGAACGATATCTTCACTGAAAAGGCAAAAAACAACAGCGAAACTTCAAACGATCATAAAACAACACTCGAGTGTCCAATTTCAGCAAATGACCACTTTTCGGAAAGCTTGCGAAAATGCGCATGCGTCCATGCTTGCTATGCTAGATTTCAAAATTCATAATTACCAAAAAACTAAGAGAAGAGTTTCAAAACTTGAGTTGAAGTTTTTGATTAAGATTTTCATTTATATTATTCAATCTAAGTAGCTCAGTAAATAGTTACATAATGAACTTGTAGAATACCAATTTTTACTATTTTTGGAATTTTTTTACTGTTTTTTATGATTCATAAAAGATGGCACAGAATCGGTCTACTTTAGCGTAATTTTGCGTAGTTTAGCGTAATTAGCGAAGTTATTGTAATTTAGCGTAATTTAATGTAATTTAGTGTAATTCAACATAATTTATTGTAATATAGTGTAATTTAACATAATTTCAAGTAATCTAGTGTATTTTAGTATAAATATGCTAATTATAAATCAAAAGAAGTAACCTAACAAATAATTTAAACAAAAAATTTAAATTTTCAGTGTTGGATTTCATTATTTTGCTCTCCATAGTGTTTCTAAAAAAAAATAAAAATAAAAAGCGAGTAAGCCGGCCACAAAATGGCCAGCTTACTCCTACCCCCTAAGCCGGCCATTTTGTGACCGACTTGGCATTTTTAGTGAAAACCCATAGTTCTGGACATAAATATTAATTTCTATTAAACTTTGGATATTAATAAAAATCTCGGTAAAATATAATTATTTTATTATTATTATTATGCGTACATAATTTACCGTCCATCACACAGGAGAGGAGAGGGAGTCCATATCCTCGACGGTACCGTAAAAGATTCCCTTTTACAATTAGTTATTTACGGTTGAGATTAACTCTCAGCCGGTTTAGGATTCGGGCTGACTGAGGGGGCAGTATTATTGGGCTTTGAGATTCGTGCCAAGTTAAAAAGAACGATCCAGATCAAGTAATTGTAAAAGATTCCCTTTTACGGTACCGTCGGTGATATGAATTCAGAGGAGAGGTGGGTGTTATTTCAATTTTAAACTAAAGTACGAATCACAATCGAGGTGCATGGTTGCATGTGCATTTGTGTCAGTTTTCATCATATTCTTCGAATTTTAAACTTTTTGACGTACAAGTACAACTCATCAAATTAAATGATTATAATTGTCAGCTTCGTGCGAAAGCCCAAAATGCAAACTCACGCTCACGTCAGCGTCACAGAGGAAAAGAAAAGGAGACTGTTTGTGTTTGGCTTGGTTTGGTTGGTACTTGGTAGGAATAAATCAAAATACTTCATAATGCCTACTAACTTTTCAGCTCAAGCTAATATATAGCATTTTTTTGTTGTTGATGCAAATCATATTACATGATTGAGTTGAGGCACACTAACAATCGTTGGGTACAAAATCGTCTGAGAGTTATTCACCAATTAGAGCACGCCACGTGTGTAAATAATGTTTAAATTATGTACAAAACTATAAACCAGTTGCCCAAAAAAATGTACAATACAAGGGCTACTTTAGGAAGTTGATTCAGAATGCTTTGTAAATTAGTAGGTGAAATTGAAATTGAAAATGTACAAAACTATAAACCAGAGCACGCCACGTCTAAGAGGCCTCACCCAACCTTATCCAAGCTTGACAGAGTATTCACATCAACCGAGTGGCATGCAAAGTATCCGATGATCACCCTGGATGCCTTGGAGATGGTAGTTTCGGATCATGCACCGTTACTTCTAACATGCAAGAATTGCACCACAAGACCGACTCGCTTTAAATTCGAAACGTTCTGGTTCCATTATGAAATGCCCAAGGAGACGGTTCGGCAGCTATGGATTACAGAAGAGGGTCCTCCCCAAACTCAGCTCCACAGGTTCACTCAAAAAATACAACTTTTACATAAGGCACTCTCTCTTTGGCATCGTAAGGAGTTTAATCACATGGACGACCAGCTAACCTTTTGCAAAAGGGCAGTCTTATTTTTTGACAGGATTGAAGAGCGCAGGCCGCTAGCTGACCACGAATTTAAAATGAGATGCAGGATTAAAGAACGGGCTTTTTGTTTGGCAAATAATCTGGAAGAAAGATGGAGGCAACGAGCGCGTTGCAAATGGCTACGACATGGGGATAGGAATACGAGATACTTCCATGCCTTCGCCTCGGCTCGGTTAAGAAGAAACACAGTATCCTCAATCATGCACAATAACAACCAGGTCACAGACCCGATTCAGATCAGAGGAATATTTCTACAACAGCTACAAGACACGCTAGGCCGGTCAATGCCGGTCTCAAACTTCAACCCGGGAGTGCTCTACGACCAAAACCCGGACCTTCAACACCTTGCAAACTCGATTACAGAGCCGAAAATTGAACGGGCAGTCAGGGGTTTGGCTACTAACAAAGCTTCCGGGCCTGACTGCATCCCGAACGAGTTCCTCCAAACATATTGGCAAGATCTCAAAAAGGAGGTGTGCAATATTGTTCAAGGATTCTTTAGTGGCAGGCTTGATCTGGCCGAGATCAACTTGGCAAATGTCATAATGGTGCCAAGAAACAGATACCTCAAACGGTGGGTGATTTCCGGCCAATTAGTGTAATTAACCTTATTCCTAAACTAATATCGAAGATAATGGCTAACCGGCTTGGAACTTCTCTGCGGGAATTAATATCACCTTACCAAACTGCATTCATCAAAGGGAGACAAATTACAGATATCTTCGTTGCGACACGAGAAATCTTACAGCACATCTCCACATCTAAAAATGCTGCAGTATTTCTCAAGTTGGACTTCTCTAAGGCTTTTGACTCAATCGAGTGGAATTTTCTTTTCGCGGTCCTAGAGGTGCGGGGTTTCCCGACCATATGGATTAAATGGGTCAAGGACCTGCTATCCACCTCTCAATCTAGAGTGCTGATCAACGAGGAATGCACAACCTTTTTTAGACACCGCCGCGGACTACGGCAAGGCGACCCTTTGTCACCCATGCTATTCAACATAGCGGCTGATGTGCTACATCAAAAGGTGGGCAAGGCAAATAATATTCTGCACACGGGGCTAACGAGAAGGGTAAAACAGTCAATAATGGCCCTACAATACGCCGATGATACGGCTGTCATAGTAGCAGCGAATATTACCTCCCTTATAACACTCAAACTCATAATTAGGCTTTTTGCTTCAGTGTCGGGGCTGAGCATTAACTTCAATAAAAGCTCATTTGTACCACTGAACATCGAAGAACAAGAACTACCTTGGGTACAGCAGGTCTTAGGCTGTGGCCGAACATGCTTCCCCGTAACATATCTCGGTATGCCGCTGACTATTCTAAAGCCGACTAAAGAGATGTTCTTACCAATGATTGAGAAAGTGGAGCAGAAACTGGGAGGATGGAAAGGGAAGATGTTATCAAAGGGAGGTCGGTTAGAGCTGGTCCGATCGGTTCTATCGGCAATTCCGGTATACCACATGACCTGTTTCCGTCTACCACAATGGGTGATCAATCGGCTGGACCGCATACGACGGGGCTTTCTTTGGGCTAATGGGAAAACGGGCGCCCGAGGCATCTCGCTCACCAATTGGCCGACGGCATGTTTGCCAAGAAAATATGGCGGTTTGGGAATATCCAACTTAAACTTCACCAATATAGCCCTGCTACTACGTTGGTGGTGGAAGGTCTACCACGACCCGGAATGCCTCTGGTCTTCAACGGTTTACAGGTTCAGACTAAAAAGAGGATCTGTTCAAGGCCCGAAAATTTGGAATATCACCGGCTCTTTCTTTTGGTCCCAACTCAACAAAATCCGGCCTCTCTTTACTTGGAGCACCTCCTGGATAATCGGAGATGGCTCAACGATCTCTTATTGGTATGACTCGTGGCAAGGGCTTCCGAGAGCTACTACACAGGTTCCATCAATCCAAAAACCGCGAATTTCTCTTAGAGAGGCGTGGGAGTGCATACACCAAATTAACCCCACTGACATGCAACAAGCGGGCTCTGATATCTTTCATCAAGGTGTACAGGCCATCCAGTGGAAGTGGGACAGCTCCGGTTTATATTCAGCCAGATCGTTCAACAAGATACTTAGTGAGGGGGGGCAGAGTAAAATGGCACTTCAGCAGAATTTGGAGCTGCAGGGTCCCAGCCACAGTAAGAATATTCATATACATGATGCTACACAATAAAATTCTGACAAGGGATAATCTCAGGAAAAGGGGAATGCAAGTACCACCGCACTGTGTACTATGCTCCAACTGCCCGGTAGAATCGACGCTACATCCACTATACTTGTGCCCATATGCGGTCCATGTGTGGTTCGAGATCTCTAAAACAATCGGAATACAGATGATGACTCCCGCAATGACAATACAAGAGATTTGGTCTCGGTCTTGGAGCAAGGCTAGTGCCCGGGGCCACATCTCCCACAAACGTTGGCTGCTAATATTTATATGCGTCTGCTGGACAATCTGGAAACAGCGCAACGAGATGATATTCAGGGGTCGGCGCATTACTCCTATCATGTTAGCTGGACGATGTGTGCAAGAATATAACTTGTGGCTCAAGCACTGCGGAACGTAGCACTACAACTCATCATGCAAAGGGGTCTTAATGGCAGCTAAGGTTGCTAGGCGGGGTAATACATCGCAGGGAGCAATGGTGACTAAGCTTTATTTATTTCGGTGTCATTTTGATTACTTAGCTGAATCTAGAGTGGTTGCCGCCAGGCACGAAACTCACAGAGCACATAGTGGTGCCCCATGTAAACTCAGTTTGTATTGATCTATTTTAATAAAATTACACTTGTCAGCCGCTGACAAGTTTTCAAAAAAAGAAAAAAAAAGAAATTGAAAGTGAAGGGCATGAAACCTAAAATTTCCTGAGAGGGTTTTACCATTTCTCTATTTAGACACTGTAATGTAATATTTACTCATTTAAATTATATATTCAATACAAACATTTTTTAATCTATTTTACTATTAGCGTTTTATTCTGTTGCTACTATTTATTCAATTTGAAAATGCCTAATCCGAATAAAAAAATTTGGAATTAATTAATTGCACTGGTACTTTTTTCATTAAAATGTTTCAACTGGTGTACTTATTAAAATATTAATACGAAATCGATACAATTTCGACACAATTCATATTAATATATTTTTCATACTCAGGGATGGGCAACTACCCTATCTTGAATTTTAAAAACAGTTTTCAGGGTACTGAATTTTGAACTCTTATTCCACCCTGAAAAAATAAATGCCCTACACAACCAAAACAGAAAGCAAATAAGCAAACAAAAATAAAATCAATTAGCTTCATAGCTCAAAATTAGCGACTTATCGTTCTTCAGAGAAACAAAATGCAATTACGTAAAGGAAAAAAAAAAAAACTAACGCCGCTCTTAATGACACAGAGAAGCAGAGAGCGACTCCACTTTGTTAAAAAAAAAAAAGCGACATGGATTATTTAATGAATTTGAATCCAATTAGCTATTTAAACTCAATTTGATATTTTTTCTCTCTATTTTTATAAAAATCCTACATCTGCCTCTATTTTGGGATTTTTTTTAAAAATCATAATTAAAATAATTAAATTTAAATAAACAACACGATTGCGCTAAGAATTACAAAAACCATCAATACCGAGATGCCAATTCGGTCCGATCGCATTTTTTTCCTCCGGACCGAATTGGCATCTCGGTCCCCCCTCATTTTCATCTGTTGCGCAGCCTGTGCCACAGAAAATCCAACAAAGAATCCGGACCGAATTGGCATTTCGGTCCGGAGGGAAATTTTAATCGGACCGAGATGGCCACTCGGTCCCAATATTTTTTTTACTCAGCGCCAACTCCCTTCCCTTCCCTTCTCCCTTCTTCCTTCTTCTCTTACCCGAGGCTTCTTCCTCTCCTCCTACCCGAGACCAAACCAAAAAAAAAAAATTTTAACCCCCTCAAATCTTCGTCATTTTTTATTCTAATCGCATATTTGAGTATAGTTTTGAGAGAAGAACAAGAAAAGCTTCAGATCTACAAGTTTCGTTAGGTATGTGGTTAAATTTTTTATTTAAAAAAATATCCGAATTTTATAATTTTTTTGTAGAATTATTTAGTTTAGTTATAGAGTAAATTAGTTTTTTGTATTGTATTGTAGTGTAATTTCATGTATTATAGTGTGAATTTTTAATTTAGAAAAAAAAACCGAATTTTAATTTTTTTTTGTAGAATATTTAGTTTAGTTTGTATGTAGGGTAAATTAGTTTTTTTTTAGTGTATTGTAGTGTAAATTTAGTGTATTATAGTGTATGTAGTGTAAATTAGTTTATTTTAGTGTTATTTATTTAGTGATTGTAGTGTATTTTAGTGTATTGTAGTATAAATAAATTGTATAAATAGTTAAAGTAATTAAGTAATTAGAGTAATTTTAGAGTAATTGAGTGTAAATAAATTGTATATAAATTGTATAAATTTTGTGCAAATAAATTTAAGTGTGCATAAATATTTAGGTGTAAATAAATTGTATATAAATTGTATAATTTTTTAGTGCAAATAAATTTAGTGTGAATAAATATTTAGCGTAAATAAGTTGTATAAAAATTGTATAATATTTAGTGTAATAAATTTTATAAATATTTAGAGTAATTTAGTGTATAAATTTATTGTATTTAGTGTTTAGTAATTGTATAATGATTTGGTTTGCATGTAGAGTAATCTTGGTCATAGTTTTTTTTAAAATAAATGTAGAATAATTTAGGCTTTTTTTAGTGTAATTTAGGCTTTTTTTAGTATAATTTAACTAATTGTAGGTTTTTTTAATTTTGTATGTAGAGTAAATTAGCTAAAGAAATTTTTGATTTGTTAACTAATTGGAGTTTTTTTATGTTGTAATTTTATTTATATTGTAGTGCAAAATGGCTGCTGAACAACCCTTGTTGCAATTGCCTCCTGAGCAACACAAGATATCGTTGGTGAATACAACGGTATTTGTTTAATATCGGGTTGGATTTAAATTTCAAAATAAACTTGGAAGTTTAAATTAATTTTTGTTCTTTACATTATTTTGCATGAAATTATCATTCTAGCCTGTTCGTTCACTGCGTACTGGTCCTCGGCAAATGGGCATTCATTACCAGCCTCGGATGAAACAAGGTTTGGTGTATTTAGGCCTGTACCAGATGAAGGATGTGACACATTGTCAGATTGATAAAGCGTTGATCACTGCGCTCGTCGAGAGGTGGAGGCCCGAGACGAATACTTTTCATCTTCCGGTGGGGGAGTGCACAGTGACACTGGAAGATGTCAGTTGTCTGTGGGGCTTACCTGTTCAAGGTAAAATATTTTTTCTTACTAATTTATACTTTTGTGATTAATTTATATTTAGTGTAGGTAATTTAGTGTAATAAAATCTATAAAGATTTAGAGTAATTTAGAGTAAATAAATGTAGTGTAAATAAATTTAGTGTAAATAATTTAGTGTAAATAAATTTAGAAATAAATTAATTTAGGAATAAATAATTTAGTGTAAATAAATTTAGGAAATAAATTAGTGTAAATAAATATGTAGTGTACATAAATTTAGTTTAAAGAAATTGTATAAATATTAGAGTAATTTAGTGTAAATAAATTCTATTAATATTTAGTGTAAATAAATTGTATAAATATTTTAGAGTAATTGATCTTTTTTTTAGCGTATTGTAGTGTAATAAATTGTATTGTAAATATCAAGTATATGTTTATCTCTAACATCTATGTTTACAGGGAAGACAATTGCTGGACATACAGATGATAATTGGTCACTACTGATCGAAGAGTGCCTAGGACATGAGGTCTACGACGGCAATGAAAACAGTGATGATGAATTTTTTTATACAAAGGTGGATGAGGGTGAAATTAAGAGATCCAAATACCATATGCGCCTAAAATGGTTGAAGGACCACTTTAACAGAAACTTGGCACATGACACTCCCCAGGACACCGTCGACCGATACACACGGGCATACTGCATGGACTTGTTTCGAAAGGTGATGTTTCCCGATGCGAACTCAAGTTCTGTCCCGATCATGTACTTGCAGTTCTTAGATAATTTAGGACCCCTGGAAGTGGACTACAATTGGGGAGGTGTTGTACTTGCCTGCCTGTATCGTGAGTTGTCTCGGGCTTGCAGAAAGGCAACAGTTTCGATTAATGGTCCATTACTACTGCTGCAGATGTGGTGTTGGACTCAGTTTCCTATAGGCCGGCCTAGAGGCAGAGAAACGATTTACCATTTGGCGGCAAAGTCCAATTGGAGAGGATGGCTTTTGGCGCAAAATGGACTATTCCGCATCAATGGGATGGCAACCCTATTAGAGGTACATTTATTTAAACATGTATTTAAATTATATTTCTCAATATAATTTAGTGTTAATTCAATATTTATTTGTAATGTGTTTACAACTTAGGTGTATCGCAATATCGTAACCAGTTTGAGCGTCTGAATGTAAATGTTGTCAACTGGATGCCGTATACAACTTACTATCACCAACAACCTTGGCGCGGGATTAGAGACCGAGATATATTTAGATATCGCGTGTGGTTGGTCCATTTCTGGGAGTTAGAGATTCATCTTCCTGAGAAGGTTTGCCGGCAGTTCGGATTATTTCAGGTAGTTCCTCCGCAGGCTCCACCACCCTTGTGTATCTTGAAGGCATCCGCAGTCACACACGTGCGGATGGTTTGTACGAAGACGGATTAAGTGCAGACTGGAGCACTCACTGGGCGAATTTATTCGCTCAACCACCCTGGGCAAATGAAGAGCCGGG
Source organism: Carex parvula (assembly GCA_025461045.1). Lineage (NCBI taxonomy): Eukaryota > Viridiplantae > Streptophyta > Magnoliopsida > Poales > Cyperaceae > Carex > Carex parvula. Next base: position 232,291 of record JAJGRW010000634.1, on the reverse strand, counting down.
ACCTTACGATATGGATAGATACGTTTTTTTTTTTTAATTTGAATTCGGATCCAGTGATGAGTTAATTTATTCTAATTGGTCATTACAGGTATCCCGAGTATATGGATTGGTTCTTCAGGAACGGCATGCCATCGATTTATTCAATGCAAAGCCACCAAGAACCAGAAGTAGAAGTAGAAGTAGACCGTCTCGGATATGTCTCGGATGCCGAGGTGCAACCACATATCGTAAGTATTTTAATTTTAATTTTTAATATATCTGCTCATTTTATTTACGAACTATCTTTCATTTTATATAACTATTCTATTTTTTTTGCAGAGATTTCGCCTCTTGAATAAGACCGCAGAAGGAATTGCGATGGTGAAGACACCTGGGCAAATGGCTTTTGGACTCCAATTGCTAGAGCATAGTCGTGATTTTTATCTAATATTGGGCATATCGCAATGTTCAGAGCCATGGTCGAGAAAGCCGGACTTCCATTTGACATAAACCACATCGATATCAGCGGTGATATTCCAGACCTGAGAGCGAGGCATGTAGAAGTCCAAGTTCCTCCAACGACTCATGACGATGTTATGCAAGGAAATTACAGCTCGCTTCAATCCATAGTCATGGACGGGCTCAGCCTAGGAGATGATGTGTCGCCATCAGCAGCGGCTCCTACAAGACGCAGGACAAGGCCACCCAACAAATTTAACCACTCGAAATTTGTTAATCCTAGGGGCAGGGAAAACATGAATATTAAATCCCTGCTCTCCTTCTGGAAATCTAACTTCGTACTTCATGTCTCCCTTCACCCCCTACAATCAATAAATCATGTTATTTAAATATTACAAATTGAGAAAGTTATACTAAATTTAAGTAAATATCGGACATACCGTTCTTTGGGTTCCATCATGATCGACGACCTCGTAGACGGGAAATTCACCACCCATTGGTATCACTCGGTGCTCCTTTGCTTTGGCAATCCGATGTTCTAACGCTGACATGATTTTTCCTGATAATCTCATTCCATTTTGAAGCCAATTTCGAGCAACCGCACCTCTTCTGACATACCAATCCACAACTTTATAGAATGTGCGATCAACTATTGCCGTTACAGGCATAAAAACATTGTTCAATGATTCTGATCCGTTCGTAGTCATAATACCCCACCTATTTGGGCCTCCGTCATGACATTGTGCCCATTTATGGAGTTGCAGAGGCTCTTCTTCGAGATTTTGCAACCTTTTACCACACCACATGATGTACTGGTGAGTAGTAATGCTCCTACCTTCTATCATTTCCATACCCTCATAAAACCTCCAAGGTTTCATCTTACCCACAAACACAGTGAAAATTTGTTCAATTACTTTGTCCTTGCACAACTTGTACACATTCGCCGCAATATGATGAGCACACAATCGATGAACTGCTTCACCCCTCTCCTCACACCATCCTAAATCAGGTCGATCAAACACTAAACGGATTGTAACATGCTGGTCTGATATAACACATATCCGACTGGGGCCGACAACATCTTCGCGTACAAATTGCGTAAACCAGCCCCAATTATCTGAAGTCTCCTCTTCCGCAATTCCAAATGCTATTGGCAGTAATTGCTGTTCTGCATCATAAGCGCATGCCATGAATAGTTTTCCTTTGTACATGCCGGATAGGTGTCCAGCATTTACACTTATAACTGGTCTGAGATATGGCCAGGATTGAATGCATGGACCGAAAGCCCATGCCACACGGATGAAAATATGTTCGCCCAACGTTCTAGATGGTTTGTGATCAATTCTGTATCTTGTACCTGGGTTAGACCTCTGGATTGCACCGAGCATAGAAGGTAGCAGTTCGTAAGCTTTTTCCCAAGAACCAAATAAATCGGCAATAGCCAGCTCCCTCCCTCTCCAAATCTTGCTGTATGAAGGCTCAACCGTTTTGTACTCCTGTCTAACTGCAATTCGACATGCTTTTATTGACATCTCCAGGTCCTCCTTGAGACCCGGTTTGATTATATCTGCAATCATCCTGGCAGTCATCTAACGACTGTCTGCTGTACATGCAGTACTGTAACAATTGTGCTCGTATAGGTTTGTTGCAATTGTCCAATTGCCCGTCTCAGTGGTTTTTGCGTATACCCTCCAAGGACACCCCTCCACTGTACATACAACCACATATCTGTTACGATTGGTCTGGGTTTGTTGTATTTCTAAGTTATTATCTATGGCATATCCATTCAACTTCGATTTAAGATCAGCTTTGGATTCAAATATCTGTCCCACAGAAAATGGACCATCGATTCTGGGTGGATGACCAAAAAATGCTTCATCCTTGTACGGCATCGGCACATCGTCATAAAATGCCGAACAAGGATGCTGCAATCCCCAATTAATAAAAGGAATAGACGATTGCCACTCATTCCTTACTTCTTCCATCCTAATCTGATCCTCAATTTCGGCCATTTCCTCTTCCCCGACAACCGGGTCATCAGGGTCAGAGCTTGTTTCTGAGTCAGTATCATTATTCAGGTGGTCAAAATAATTCTGCAAATCAACCGGGGGTATTCGGGGGTTTCATCACAATGTGCCGGTGAATCAGTCACCGGTATGTCTCTGCTAGTTCCAGGTATACTATCCGGGTATGGGTCATAATTGGTCTGACTAACGACTGGTACTGACTCAACCACTAATTCAAGAAGTTTAAAATTCAGTACCGGAGTGGCATTCTCAAGCACCATATCCCAGGAGTGGTCTATGTTGAACAACTGGTATTTTTCAGCTGAGCCAGGTGGTGCAGTGTTCAAACGCGCGCTGATTGTCAGATCGAACCGGCTAGGGAGCAAACGAATGCCAACATATATCTGTCTTCTTAGCTCATCAAGACTAGTTGAGTTAGTAACAGGAAATGTACAGGTCGGTGCGTCTGTAATTTCGCGTATGTGGTACACATTTATTAATACTTGAGACATTTCCTGAACAAAAATTTTCACGATTAACCTTCGATAATTTTTAATTTTACAGCAAAAAATATGATCATAATTGAAAAAAAAACTTACTACAATATTCAGACGAACGCTAGAAGCACAATGCAGGAGCCGATCTGTAATTTGAAAAACTGAAACTATGCAAAATAGAGAGGCAGGAAGGTCTCGGGAAGAAGGTCTCGGAAAAAAGAAGCTCTCTGTCTCTGTCTCGCAAAAAAATGATACAGAGAGCAGAGAGGAGAGAAGATTTATTGGACAGAAAATGGTCTGGACCGAGATGGCAACTCGGTCCGGCCAAAAAATCCTCTGGACCGAAATGCCATTTCGGTCCAGAGGGGGACACACGATCGGCCATAGAAAAACTGCTTGATTTGTTGTGAAAAAGAGGGGGACCGAAATGCCTATTCGGTCCGGAGTAAAAAAATTCTTTCGGACCGAGATGCCATCTCGGTATTGATGGTTTATGTAAATATCGCGGCAATCATATCGTTTATTTAAATTTAATTATTTTAATTATGGTTTTTAAAAAAAATCCTCTATTTTGTACCCACATTAATTCAAATAAGACTCTTCTTGTACTATTTCTGAACTTTTTCTCTGTTGATCTAAAGGCACTATTCTAGATATATTGAAACTTAAAGTAGAGTGAAAATTTTGGAACTTATGCTCTCTCAAGTCTCAAGCAGGAACTGTGTCATTATCTAACAGTCTCAATGACTCACCTACATCAAACTTTGAACTTAGCAATCTCGACATAAACAAACAACCTGAATTTACATATGGATGAAATCATAGAACATCATCATTTCACTCAGACCTCAGTAATAGCTAACAATTCTTAGATAATGTGCTATTAATTAATTTGTTAACTCGCTACACGCATAGTTACAGTTGCAAGTGCCGCAAAGAATCAAGTCCACCAACAGCGAGGTTCAACATGCAATAATTACTTTTTGGTGGTCCACGAACACGATCACACTAATATTAATTCCTCCTTTTCTTCTGCTTTGGCGTTTTACTCGGCAAATCAACGCTAACATAATTATAAAAAAAAAGATTCTCTATTTTTGTACTTGCAGCTACCAATCGTCTTGTTGCTGAGTGAGTTGTACATAGAGATTCTCTGTCTTTTCCTTTGTACCCTCTACTTTTTATAATAACATTTATTTCTTTATTTTCTATTGCCGACTTATATTTATTATTTTCGTGCTTGGCTATTATGCTTATATAAGCATATGCCTATATATGCTTAAATGAGCATATTTGCGTTTCCAATGTTCAAATGGTCGATCCGACCGTTCATCTTGTTCTCCATATTAATATGTGCTTGGAGACCAAATTTTACATTTTTCTGAATTTTTTTACTATTTATTAAGCCACTTTGAAAATTGCTGATCATATAGTCCATAATTTTGGAAACACTGTTTTTACTGTTCACCCAGATCAGCAATTTTCAAAGTGGCTTAATAAATAGTAAAAAAATTCAGAAAAATGTAAAATTTGGTCTCCAAGCACATATTAATATGGAGAACAAGATGAACGGTCGGATCGACCATTTGAACATTGGAAACGCAAAAATGAGTTATAAGCATATGCGGGCATATGCTTATATAAGCATAGTAGCCAGCCCCTATTATTTTCCCAAAAATTCCAATTTCCTTTTGTTATGGTAGTCTAACCTAACTTCATCCATGTACAGTCAATTTATTAATTAAAATTGTTTTTAGTTTCAAAAAAAATAAAACAAAAGGTGTTTCACTTGTTGGTTCTCTTTTAGTGATTTCTAGCTAGGTGGAGCAACAAAGAATTTTGGAAAAAAAAGAGTTCAAAAATATATATTTTTTTAAGTTCTGATTAGCATTGATTAGGAGAGAGCATGGAGGTTGCAACTCCTGGTTTTTTTTTTTTTGAGGAAAGCAACTTGCGTTTGTTTTCTTGAAGGGCAATTGGGACAGCAATGATAAAATAGAGCAAGAAGAAAAGAATTTGGATCTTCGTAGGATCCACGCAATTCTTTATTTTTTTTTCTTTTGTTAAACTAACGCAAAAAACATCTTATTCTTTCAACCAAAAGGTTGTAAAAATATGATCTGAAAACGGGAAAAATAATATGGTTTTACTTTTATTATATCATGAGATAATTAATTGGAAGTACCAATGAGTAGGATTAAAATACTCTATTGGTTTTGTGCCACATTATGCCTCAATATCATTATCTTTATTTTCAAAATTTAAACAGTCGATCCGAACAACTCAATATGATCTTCATATTAAAATGTGCTTGATACAAATTTATATTTTTGAATTTTTTTTTATTTTTTAAGATAGGTACAAAATTATTGTTTTCAGAAGATTTTGGACCATTAAAAAAATAGTGATTTTATACCTCTTTAAATAATTAGTAAAAAAATTATAAAAATTATAAAAATTGTTATCCAAGCATATTTTAATACGAAGATCATGTTGAACGTTTCGGATCGATTATTTAGATTTTAAAAATAGAGATAATGATGTTAGTGCATGATGGGTACAAAACTAATAGAGCATTTTAACCTACTCTAGATGTAATAATTTAGGAAACTGATAACAGTACCCGCGCTACAGTACCCGCATTGTACCCGCATCATAACTACCATAACTATCATAACTACCTGGGGGACTGCAAAAACTCCAGCACTGAATTTTTTTCTTCTAAAGTATTAATACGTATGTAAGGAAGTATTTATACCTGTGCACGGAAGTATTTATACTTATGAGGTGAACATTTTTTACGTAAATATTATTTCTCCAACCAAATCTCCTAAACGTACACGCACCATAAATATATGTGGGGACCACTCAAACTACATGGGGGGCCATACACGTTTTTAAAGATGGATTTTTTTTTTCTTCGTTCAATCTCATCCATATTTTTGACGATCTGTGAGAAATTTTGCGACTAAAACCACGAACGTCTTCTACACAATTTTCTCTTTCAAATGAGATCCATGATGACATACTTTCGGGCTCGTCGGCACACAAGTATTTATAACTCGCGTGCAAGTATTTATACCTATACTTGTAAGTGTTCTTTTATATATGACACTGGATGACGTCTGAAAGTATTAATATCAAGTACTGCAAGAATTTATACCTATGCACTGAAGTATTTATACCTATGTGATCAACTATTTTTGTTGGAAGAAGGTTGACACGGGAACAATTGGAGAAGGTTGATGTAGTGATACGAGGTCCGCACTACTTCATTAGAGGAAGGTTGACACGAGGACGATTGGGGAGCTGGAAAAATGATAATCATAACAAGTTACGCATCAAAGTATCAATATCTTATTTTTCAAGTGTTACTATCTTATCTTCCAAGTATTTATATCTACAAAATGTTGACACAGAGAAGAATGCGGGGACTGGAAAAGGAGGGACCATATAATTAGTGGGGAACATAAAAGAAGAGTGTTGGGATTTTAAAATAATAATTAGTGGAGGCCATATAATTAGTGAGAGCTATATAATTAGTGAGGGCCATATAATATATTTTTAGAATAATAATTAGTGGGAACCATAGTACATAATTTCTCTAAATATGATGAGGGATTTTTGGGTACTGAAATGAGGGTACTCAAATTATTATTCAATAATTTATCTATTATAGACGACGCTTCAGTCAGCATTCAAATGATGTTTGACATGCCATTTAAGGTTATAAAACTTAAGTAATTAATTCTTTAAATTGCGACTCAAATAAGTCAGACAAATATTCGGTTACATTTGGTAGCATTGAGTGCCGACATTTTTATAATATCCAAAGTTTAATACAAATTATTATTTATGTCCAGATTCTAAGCAAATTTCGAAAAATGTCCAAGCCGGCCACAAAATGGCCGGCTTACGCCCTCCTTAAGCCGGCCACATAATGGCCGGCTTACTCGTTTTTTTTTTTAGACACTATGAAGAACAAAATAATGAAATCTAACACTGAAAATTTGAATTTTTTTGTTTAAATTATTTGTTAGATTAATTCTTTTGATATATAATTAGTATATTTATACTAAAATACGCTAAATTACTTGAAATTATGTTGAATTACACTATATTAAGTTAAATTACACTAAATTACATTACATTACGCTAAAATACGAAAAATTACGGTAAATTACATATGAATAGAGACGATATCTTCACTGAAAAGGTGAAAAACGACGACGAAACTTCAAACAGTCATAAAACGGCGCTCGAGTGTCCGATTTCAGCAAATGACCACTTTTCGGAAAGCTTGCGAAAATACGCATGTGTCCGTGCCCGCGATGCCAGATTTCAAAATTCAGAATCACCAAAAAAACAAAGAGAAGAGCCTCAAAACTTGAGTTGAAGTTTCCGATTAAGATTTTCATTTCTATTATTCAATCCAAGTAGCTCAGTAAATTAGTTACATAATGAACTTGTAGAATACCAATTTTTACTATTTTAGGAATTTTTTACTATTTTTTATGATTCATGAAAGATAGCACAAAATCGGTCTATTTTAGCGTAATTTACCGTATTTCAGCATAACTAGCGAAGTTATTGTAATTTAACGTAATTTAGTGTAATTCAACATAATTTATTGTAATATAGTGTAATTCAACATAATTTCAAGTAATCTAGTATATTTTAGTATAAATATGCTAATTATAAATCAAAAGAAGTAATCTAACAAATAATTTAAACAAAAAATTCAAATTTTCAGTATTATATTTCATTATTTTGCTCTTCATAGTGTCTCTAACAAAAAAAAAAACAGTAAGCCGGCCACAAAATGGCCGGCTTAGGTGGGGTCAGCCACAAAACGAGTAAGCCGGCCATTTTATGGCCGGCTTGGGCATTTTTCGAAATTTGCTCAGAATCTGGACATAAATAATAATTTGTATTAAACTTTGGATATTAATAAAAATGTCGGCATTGAGTGGAACAATGAAAAGAGAGCAGCATGGATCGCCGCACGAGGTCCGTAATAAAAAATCACAGTATTTTATATATATTTCACTTGTCTTTCTTAAATTTACCAGTTAGGTTAGGTCCACAAACCTTCGATCCTTCCCTTCCATTTCCGCTTCTGTTGTTTCTTTGTTCCAGTAGAAAAGTGTGCAGGGGTTCAGAGGTAAAGATTTTAACAAAGGAGTTTTGACTTCGTGCAGCGCAAAAATAATATGCAGCACTGTTTTGATTGTATAGTCCGGCTCTGCATAAGTTAAAACTGCTCTGTTGAAATCTTTATTCGGGGTTCAGTGTGCAGTTGTGAATATATGCTCTTGGCCTCTTACTAGTTACTGGTAAGTACTTATGGGGACACATATTTACAAATCCTTCCCTGCACGTGGAGCATACCATGAGCCCACTCACCCACTCGTGTCTTTTCTTTCCACTTTTCCTCGGGATTAGAGAGAGAAAAAGAGCATCGTTTCTAAACATTCCATGCAATAATTCATTATAATTTGGAAATCTAGAAGTCGTGACGAGTCACACCTCTTTCACCGCCTCAATCTCTCTCTTTCTCCAGTGAGATCTCTTGCTTCAATTTTTAGAGAATTCGCCTAGAGCTCCGTACAACCTCATGGGCCAGAGGTATTAATTTGCTTCGGTTGTTTCGGAATTTGAAGATTTGTACTTTTTACATGTAAAACACGTCATAATTTGTTTTGATTTGTCCTCATCCCAATCCCAATCCCAATTTCAATCCCAATCGCAATTCCAAACTCTGCTTCTTTTAAAGATCCTACTTTTGATTGTTTATTATCGACACATTTCTTCTCCTTTTCTGGGATTGAAGTAAATAGCTTTGGTTTATTTTTGGTAAGAAAATTACTTCTCTTTATTTCTGTCAAAGTTTGGAAGTTTCTGGAGTTTGCTTTTGCTAAATTGAATCTGATTTAGGCGTTGTTGTTCTATTGTCGTCAAAAATAATATGGTCTCTGTTTTATTTTACCTCGGAATTTGCTATTTTTGAACTAACTATATATAGATTAGGTGATTTTTTTTGTTTTTCATCAAAATTTGCAAAAAGTTTTTTTTATCAAACTGTACTGTGAATTTTTTTTGGAGTCGGAGTTTAATACAGTTTGAGATTGGGTATAGAATTTAAAACCGTGCATATAATTTAGCAAATAATTTGTCAAGTTGGTAACACTCAAGAATTGTTTTCAACTGGTGCGCTTTGGCTTTTCTTTTCTTTTTCTTTTTTCAGGATCATTACATTCTTTTACAACGATTGGATTGCTTTAGTCGGTTAAAATCCCAAATTATGCACACTTCAAGGGGCTAATTAAAGACAGTCTGATCTTAACTCTTCAATTGATCTGTATATTTGTTTCTGATACAATGTACCTTTCAGGTGAAAAAAATAGCAATTTCCGCAACAATGGGTGCGGCACCATCCAAAATGGAAGATGACAAAGCCTTGGCTTTATGCCAGGAGAGAAAACGGTTCGTCAGAGAAGCCTTGAACGGCCGGTGCAGCCTTGCCACAGCCCACTTTTCATACATCGAATCCCTCAGGAACACTGGCATAGCTCTGAGAAGATTCGCCGAGCCCGGCAGGCAGACTGAGTTGTCAAGCTTCACCACGTTGACCTCAGCCACATCAGATCCAGTGCAGAAGGCAGTGTCCCATGTTTCAAATTCATCGCCTCGGTCGAATCAGCATATGGAGATGACTGATTCATTCTCTCCTTCGCCAATTACTTCGCGTCAGTTTCATGTCAACCATATGAAGGCCGTGAGGTAAGTGCCATCCGCTATTGTAGTTTCCGGTTTTCGGCCATTTGGTTTTGTAGAGTAAATTAGATTAAAATAAATAAAAGAAATTGATTTATGCTATGGAAGGGTTGTCAGGCTTTTTGTCAGATATTCTGTCTGGTTTTGCTCTCGTCTGGGAATTTTGTATAGTTACCACTAAGACCCCCTTAAATCGTTTCATTTCTTTATTTTTTCCTTTTCTTTGATCTATCATTTTTTTTATTAATATACCATTGAACGCCAGATAAGCGAAATATGAATTTTTTGTTAGTATGGATGCTATATCAGTTGTCCAGCATGACTTGTGACCAGTAAGCCATGAAAATCCAGTAGTTGTATGTGCTATCCTTGATTTGCTTATCCACTCACAACCACTTTCAGGATGACAATGAAAATCATGCAAGAGAAGCCAGCAGCTATCATGACCGCAACACTTGAATCGTCATCTCCCAGAAAAACTGTACCACCGACATCAGGTCCAGAAGAGAGCGTGAATTACGAGGTGCCCTCGCCGCCGCCACCCGGGACACCGCCATGGGACTACTTTGGACTGTTCCAGCCAGTGGATGACCGGTACACACTAGACAATGACCATGGGATTGACCTTGTAGATGACATTCACAGACTCCGTGAAGAGGAAGGTATTCCTGAATTAGAAGAAGAGGAAGAAGAAAAAGAAGAACAAGATGTTGAACAAAAAGAAGAAAAAGAAGAACAAGATGTTGAACAGAAAGAAGAAAAAGATAAGCTTCCTTCAGGAGATGAGAGCGTGGATGATTTTGGGGATACTGATGAGGATGACTTTGACGAATCCTCCAAGGAGCCTTTAGTACGCATATTCAAAAACCGTAATCTGATGGAAAACCATGATTTATTGGAGGATTTGGGTTCTGATACCGAGCCACAAATTGTTGGCCCCAGCAACTACGAGACGGATGAAAGCAGAACCACAACACCGCTACGTGTTTTTAGAAACCGTGATGTAGAGGATTTCGGTTCTGATACAGAGCCACAGGAGAATGGAGAGAAGGAGAGCAACATGTCCCATGTTTTTACTGAGGAGAGCCGTACCAGGACACCGGTACGGACGCCACCTAGAGTTGTGAACCAGAAGGGTGTGAATCCAATTGCAGCAAATGGAGGAAAGCAGGAGGAGTATGTTGGAAACAGGCCGAGAGATTTTGGTTCATGCCTGAAGGAGATTGAGGAGTTATTTAGGAAGGCAGCTGAGTCGGGAAGAGAAGTTCCGAGGATGTTAGAGGCTGACAAAGTGCATTTTCGACCTTTCACTGCAGATGAAATTGGTTCTAATATTTTTTTTTTTGTTTATTTTTTCTTGATTCAATTTGACTGGCATTGCACAAGATGTGCTAGCTAAAATGATGCTGTGCCACATGGCAGAATTCTATTGGTTTTCTCTTTGAGTAAAGGAAGGGATCAGGCCCCATTTTTTCATTTTAAACCCCAGCCAAAGATGGCATGGAACTTGCCTAGATGGGAGAAAGTGCCTAAGACCAATTTTCCTTATCTCCTAGTTTCTCAATTTTTAATTGGTAAACAAGTAGAACTTTTAATCGACACTTACCGTTTACCAGGTTTCTGCTATAATAGAAAGATTTAATTGAATAGCAATAGAATCTGCCATCTAACAAAACATCTACTGGTATCCTCTACATCACGGTTTACCAGGTTTTTGTTAGTGGCAGATTCTAATTGAATAGCAATTTAATCTGCCATCTAACAAAACATCTTCTTAAGCAGCTCTGTGTTGTGCAATAATTAGTTTGTTCTTTTGATTGTTTGTTTTTTCCCATTTTTGTATAGTAATTAGTATAATATTTTTGTTGTTGTAGCACGAAGGTCGGGTGTATCTACTTATCTCATGGCATTTTTAATTTGCTGTACGAAGGAGCCACTTCAGCCTCAAGGTACATATGACAGTTTTGCATAAAATATTCATAACTAAATCAGTAAGCTGATTTAATTGGTAAACAAGTTAAAACAAGGATTTTAGTATAGAGGTACCAGTATGAACTGATAATAGTAATTCTCGGTCAAAAGTTATTTATACAGTATGATGCATTTTTTGTTTTTTTTTTTTTGTTTTAAATAGCTTCAGCTCCAGGCGAGATGAAATATCTTACTTGGCCCCGATCAGTTTCATCTCTTTCTTCTTCATCAAGAATTCCGGTCGAGGAAACAACCAAAGACAATATAGACAGTATCAACAGCTATGTTGCTGGTGGGGTCTACATGAATTCTGGAAGCCATGCTTCAACCTTAGATAGGCTGTTGGCATGGGAAAGGAAGCTTTATGATGAGGTCAAGGTATGTGAATAGATAATAGTTTGTTACTATTTTTTTGTAAATTGCCCAATATCACTTGTACCCCTGTGACTGGAGAATATCAGAAGTATTCTTAGTTTCTTACACTGCCCCTTGTGTATGGTTCTTGATCTCTACAAACAAAGCACGAAGATAGGAGGGTTATTTTTGGTATTTTGCAAGAAATTATGGGAAGAATGGTACATATATTTTTCCCATGCTTTTGAGGCCGTTCCTATCTTCATTGTGTTAATAGCTAAGTAATTTGAAATAACATATTAATTGTTTGCCCCTACAGAGGTGGTTTTAGTGGGGGTAAAAGCAAAAACTAGTTATGCACATTTTGCTATTTGTAATTGAAACATTGCCAAATCAGCCTCCCATTGTCCTAAAATTATCATTAACGTTAGTAATTGATTGTTTATTTTTCTCTAGTTATTTCCCTAAAACTATATTGTGCATATCTAGATTTATGGTATTCCATATACATAAAATTTCTTCTGTCATTTTCTGTCATAAGCAAGCATACTTTTTACTAAACATTTTCAATCTAGATATATATTACATCTATTGTTGTTTTTCTATGACAAGCAAGAATTCATGTAGTGATCTTTTAATAATCATAAAATCCAATTTATAAAGCTTGTAATGACATTCCATGTTTTGTTGTTTGAATAATGTTTATTACCTTAATACGTCCATTGTACGTAATAAACTAGCAACAAGTTTTTATGCAATTGTGCTTTTCATCAGCCCCCTTTATAATAAATTTGCCGCTCCTCAACCCCTTGCTCCTAAGCCTAAGCCAAACTAAAACAAAACTGAACTCTTGTATCAAGCCACAAATTATACGAGCTATAGAAGAATATAATTGATCAACCTAATATAATTCGGTCATTTCTTTGTTGATGCTACCGTGCCGTCACTGGTGACATATAGTTGCAAGTTAGATTAGATGTGCAAAATCTTAAATATTGTTAATTGTTAAGCAGGGAGAAAATCTTTTATGTTATTATTTATTGGACTTAGGCAAGTGGGACAATTAGGAGGGATTACTGACTTCAAGTGCAAGTTATTGAGACAGCAGGAGTCACGGGCAGAGAGCCCACGTAGAATCGACAAGACCCGTGCAGCTGTTAAAGATCTACACTCACGAATCCGCGTGGCTATCCAACGAATTGACAGGATTTCTAAGACAATTGAGGAGATTAGGGATAAAGAACTCCAGCCTCAATTAGAAGAATTGATCGACGGGTATGATTAGATTTCATATAATATTTGTTTTAGCAGCGTTTTACCCATTCTTAGGGTTCTTTCTATATGTACAGTTGCAAGACACCCTTAAAACTAGTCCACTGAACATGGGTGTTGAAAAAATGACGGGCAGGTTTGCCAGCTTAGTAATAATTGATTTGTCTTTCAATTTGCACATAATTGAACAAGAACTAGAACCATCATCCTGCCTCTAATTTGTAATTATTATTGTAATTTCTTATATCAATCTTTATTCCCTCTCATACCTTTTTAAAAATAGCAATTAAGCATTGTCTTCAGGACAAGATTTATGAGAGGGACTGTTATGTCCAAGATAAAATATCAACTAAGAGTCACACATTATGCCCCCTTTTTTTCAAACTCACAAATCATGGATACTGTCTATTCTTTTTGTAAATTGACAGATGAAATACTTTGATACTGTTTTTGTTTGTAAAGTTGCTAATTTATTGTTCCTGATGCTTAATTAATCACAGATTAATACGAATGTGGACTGTGATGTACGAGTGCCATAGACACCAGCTCGACTTAATCCAGAACACATCAGCAAATGGGTCCATAAAGTTTTCAAACCAACAGGAATTGCAGAATCAAGCAGCCTTAACCCTTTCTCATGAACTCAACCTCCTATCCTCAAATTTCACCAAGTGGATCTCAGCCCACAAGTCATATCTCGTAAGCATCAACACATGGATACACAAATGTGTTTCGCCCCTCCAGCAAAAGACTAAAAGGAAGAAGAAACAACAGGATTCACTACGCGACTTCGGTGCACCCCCCATATTTGCCACATGTGAAGATTGGCTCAGATTACTTACAGAATTACCATTACCACAAGTGGTAGAAGCGGTAAAAGATCTTGCAAATGTGGCAAACCATTTTGTACCCGACCAAGAGAAGCGGGTTAGAAGTTTTAAGAGCTCGCTGTCATTACCAAGAAAAGGTGTCTCTGGTGAAACTTTAAGGGGTGAGAACGGGAGAAGCAATGATCAGCCGGTAGATTGGAGTTCAAATTGTGATAGTTTTCAATCACGTCTGGTTTTCTTTTTGGAAAAACTCACAGATTTTGCAAACAAGTCCCTGGATAATTATCAGAAATTAAAAGAATCAATTGATATTGCCAAGGAAGACTATGCGAGGGATAAGAAGCAGTACAGGCAATGATATGTGACGATCGGGTGGTTTGGTCATATAAGTTTTCAGTTTGTAAATCTAGTGCAGAAATAATTAGTGTAATTTTTGTTTATTTTTGTCATAGAAGGCCAGGTTGGGGTTGGGTATAATTTTTTTATGGTAAATAAGGGTCATTTTGATTGACTGTAGATGTGATAGAATAAGTCAGCTATAAAATGCGGTTGAGTTGTTTGATATAGATAACCTATGGTCTGTTAATAGGATTGTTATTATTTTTGTGCAGAAACAGTGTAGCCATACAATAATATGCATTATATTTAACTTTGCTCTTGTAGTTTTATATGAGCTTGTTTTAACCTTCAACATTTCTCAGCTTTTTTTTGCTGGATAATGAAAGCTGGCTGTAAACCTGTAGTGCCTGTTCGTTTGTTCAAAATCATGTGGGAATGGGTGGGGTTTTGAACTAATTGGGATTTAATTCTCATAATCCGTTCCAATGGTAGTTTGTATGAAATAATATTGCCTTTTTTTTTCTTCCATTCTTCATTTTTGTTATAGTGTAAATTTTATCTCTTCTATTTTTTTTTCCAAGGTTATGTTTTTGTGTTGAGTCCTCTCAATTTCAGTTTCTGAATTTTATTACATTAAATTACTTATTTTTAATTACAATTTAATTTATAATATTTATTGTTATATAAAAAATGAATTCAGAATATTTGATAAATACAAAAAAGTTTTAGTATAACAAAATTATATAAAAAATACATATTTGTATTTTATTTCAAGCAAATTAAAAGTCATTAATTATCAATTTAATAATGTAATTTTTTATTTATTTTCGCATTGATTGAATAACAAGTTTATGAGCAAAAATATCATTATGAAATAATAATTAATAAGTATTGTTATGTTATTGTTAAATCATCTTATTTAGTTATATTAATAATTATTAATAAGAATCAAGGTTCTAAATAGTGATTATCGTGTCATCGCAGAAAGGTTAAAAAAAAAAAAGCTATCACGAAAAGCGTAGCTATAGTAAAAGCTATCCTACATAGTGTTTTTTTTTTTTGTTTCAGAAATTATATTATATTAATACTACTAATTATCAACATTATCTAAAGTCTCATAGAGCAATAAGTAACACCAAATTGATTAAGAAATTATAATATTCATATTGAATCAGTGCAAAATTGAAATTCCTATTCAAAATATCCTTAGTTATATCATAAATTAATTATTTTTTTCCTATTCAAAATAACCTAAGCATCATGTCATAAACTATCTATATTTTTTTTATTTAGAAGCAAAAACAATCTGGGCCTTAAAAAAATTAGTCCTTAAATGAAATTTTTAATTTAGGCCTTGAAATAAAAACCTACGTAGCATACCATGTGCTATTTGCGCTACACGCTACGTGCTATAGCGGTCGTAGCTGAAATAATGCACTTTTATCCCATAGCTTAACGTTTAAGGTCCAGAAACGCTATAGCATCGCTATTTAGAACACTGATAAGAATAATTGTATTAATATCAAGCATTTTGAAAAAAAAAATATGATTTTCTACGACTATTCGCATGATATAGATGAACAATTATTTCAGTAAATTCTCACTCAAGTATAAGTTTTCATAAATTAATTTATAAATTTTCGAATCTGAAAAATCTCAGTGAACCGTAATTTTTATTTCAAGTTACAATGACATTACCTGAATTGTGTTGTAGGATCAAAATACGAATAAAAGTGAACTGATTTTAAAAGAGTGGTATGTATTTAAGTATTTTGTACAGGTGGGGAGATGGTCTTCTCCCCTTTTAGTATGGATTTTATTGAAAAGTCTCAACTCTCAACTCTGAAGCAGATCTGTAACGCCTAATTAGATCGGTCGGTCCAAATTAGTTATGACTATTGTACCCTTTTTTCATATGTTGCTGCTGATCGATCTTAGATCTGAAGTTCAACTTGATTTAAATCGTTTGATCTGAAATGAATGACTCAGATCTACCTACGACTAGAACGAACAGCTAAAAGCTTCACAGTTAAAGTCTTTACCTCTAATTCCCGTGTGAAGAGCCTGTGATGGATTGTTGACATATGGAGCCCACTTTAAAGTCTTAATAAGTGGGACCCACCTACAAGTCTGTTCCTACGGTTTCACACATACGCCGATACGCGCTCATCTCAGGGAAATCTGATTCCTCTCTCCCCGATCGGAATCTAGTCGTTTTGGCGTTTGCCATTAGAGGAAAAAGGAAATTGAATTCTCACTGTCATTCGATCTTTCCTGTCGAAATTTCTCCAGTCTAACCCTGGTAAAATTTAAATTCACAGAAAGAAGCATACCCTCTCTCGACTCCCCCATTTTCTCGTAAAGGGAGACGGAGAAGAAAGCAGCAAATGCATTCTTCTAACAAACCCTAGCTTTCTCTCTCTGTTATCTCCGTAAATTCTAGGTTCCAGAAATGGAGATCTTGGGGAAGCTGAGGAATCTCGACGCGTACCCGAAGGTGAACGAGGATTTCTATAGTCGTACGCTCTCTGGTGGCCTCATCACCATTTTCTCTTCCATTGCAATTCTCTTCTTGTTTCTCTCTGAGATCAGTGAGTTACCTATCTTTTCTGTCTAATTGATATTTGTTTAAGATCAATTTGATAGAATTTTCTTTGGAGTATTTTTTTAGAGCTTTATTGCTAAATGCTGCCAGGAATTTGTCTGAATTTATGTTTAATTTTATGCACTAATAGTAGCTTTTTCCTCACTCGTACTAAATCATTGTGTAGAAGCTCTGAGCAACATAAACTCGGATTAACTTTTGTTATAAAACTGGAATGATCTTTTATTTTAAGGCTGAAATACTTGCATCAAACAATTTGAATGTTAGTAATTTGAATTTAGGCTTAACTTAGTTATCCAACTGTACCCCATCTATCAATTCATTCAGCTTGCCTATCTTTGATTGTCCTACTACAACCATTGAACTTCCATTTTGGTCAAATTAGCTCATTCTTTTTATATTATATTATTTACAGTTGTAATTTGATTCGTTAGACACTCTAGTCCCCTAATATATGAAAGTAAAGGTTCCACATGTATGGCATATATACCTTCTCAAAATTGTATGGAATTGATTTCTGGGAAAAATAAATGAATTTGCATATCTGAAGGGCAATATAGTTACCTGTTTTCTCAGAAATAACCACCAGCAAACAAGTTTCACATGTGAATGTCATGGTTTCACATGTTTCTCAGAAATAACCAGTAGCAATGATTTTTCTTGTATCCTATACAACAAATAAAATTCATAATCTTTGGGTAATTTCATTTTTAAAAAAGATGGAGTGCCCAATTTCATTGACACAAATGTTCAATGGTTAGGCACAAACCACAATTGAGTAACCATATGAAACCTGGGGTACAGTGACCTTTGGTGAAATTATCCATAGGTTCATTTTTCTGTTAGATGTGCTGTTATGATACTTTTTTTGTCATTCTTTCAGGATTATATGTATACTCCTCGAAAGAGACCAAGCTTGTAGTAGACACTTCAAGAGGGGATAGGCTTCGAATTAATGTTAGTACTGTTTTCTTTGAATTGATGGCTGTAAGGGATCACATGGATTGATATTAGCAAGAAAAATTTCAGAAGTATTGATTAATTAAGGAAATATTTTTGGTGCAGTTTGATGTGACCTTTCCTCACATAGCTTGCTCTCTTCTTGCTGTTGATACAATGGATGTCAGTGGGGAGCAACATTATGACATTGTATATTTCTTTGCCTCTTCTTTTGTTCAGTGTTAATTTTATTTTTTTTTGGTCCAATGATCCTGTGAAAATTCTTATCTCATTCCTTGATTCACTAAATGATGATATTCACTCCTTGCAGAGGCATGATATAAGTAAGAAAAGGCTGGACCCTGTTGGTAACACAATTGATTCAAGAAAGGATGGTGTTGGTGGGCCAAAGGTATATTCTGCCTCAAGCATCTTAGGCCTTATTTCATGGTTTCTTAATTTATGGTTAATCTCATTACTTTCATACTTTTATCATTGCTTCAGATAGAGAGGCCTTTGCAAAAGCATGGAGGAAGGCTTGACCACAATGAGAAATACTGCGGTTCGTGTTTTGGTGCTGAGGAGGTATTCTCCCTGAAATTTACTTAAACTTGTGCTACTTGTGGTTTTTTCCTTTTGAATTGTTTCCTTTTGCAATTGTACCCCATATTTTCTGCTTTTGAAAATAACATCCAATATATCTGAATGTTATAACCAATACCCAGCACAGCAGTCTGTGGTAATTTCAAATATCAGCAAATGGTTAAAACCAAGTTTAAGTGATGCTGCCAGTGACAGAGTTCCCTAAAGTTTTTCATATTGTTAAACCAAATCACTTTGTATCGAGCATATATAGCTTGATAGGCAACTTCTAAGCTTGACTAGACTTGATATAGTCAAGTTCAGGCTTGGAGATAGGATCAGATTGTTCATCAATTGAACATATCTTTACATTTGTACCAATCTGATTGTTTATTGCAAATAATGTTGGTTTCTTCTTGTAAATGTGAGAAACTTAATTTGTTGTTTGCAAATATTGCAAAAGGGGAACCGATCTATATCTCTTCATGTGTAACCAGTTTAAGTTCATTGGACCAACATAAAACCTCTTCTAACTTGTTTTTTAGTTACAATTAGGCTCAGGGAAATATTAACTTGTTAAACAAACCGACCTGTTTTGTTAGATTTAGGAGAAAAAACTGTCATTATTTTAAAGGTCCATATCTTTTACATACAACCTAATTTTTGGGCTTTGCTTGCAAAATTTCTCAGATAATATCTGACGCCCAGTAGGTGTAACATGAAATTTATTATGAAATGTTTGGTGTGATCTGCCAAGAAGGAAAGAGTAAAAGAGAAAATAAAAGAAATTTGCTGTTTGACCTAGTGTATTGTTAAACAAATGACTTTCTAGTCTGACCTAGTATATAGTAGATAGGTTTGGAGCAGTGAAATATAGGCCGGTGAAGAACTCTAATTTTATGCAATAACTTATCTTCACATGTCAAGCTGCTTTTATTTTAGTTTTTATTTGTGCAATTTTAGTCAGATGATCAATGTTGCAATACGTGTGATGAAGTCAGAGATGCATATAGGAAAAAAGGATGGGGACTCACAAACCCAGAAATTATTGATCAGGTTGATTTTCTTTTGTTGAATTTATACCGCTTTTGTTTTTTCTCTTTAATGTGTTGCCCTACAAAATGTGAAAATTTCATGGATACCTCAAAGCAAGAAATGTCATGGTGTACCATAAAACTAAGTACTAACCACCTGTATCTGTAGAAAACATGAAATTTTCTTCATTGTTTTTCCAATTGACTTTTCTTAGTATGTAACCTTGGTAGTCTCTACCAAGTTTTTCAAAAAATCAAAAGACTTTTCTTAGTATGTATGTGTATGTTTTTAGAATGGAGAAAGAAAAGAAGGATTAATGAATTAGTGGGGAAGTTTAGTTGGGGTCTGATATGTTGCATGTATTATAGAGTTCTTTTGAAGTTGTATTTTTATATTAATATCAGGATTTAAATTTCAACATTTGTTAGCTACGTAACCAAGTAATTTCTATGTGAAACAGTGCAAGAGAGAGGGATTTGTTCAAAGGGTAAAAGATGAGCAAGGTGAAGGATGCAACATACATGGATTTGTAGATGTCAATAAAGTGGCAGGAAATTTCCATTTTGCCCCTGGAAAGGGTTTGCCCCAGTTCAACTTTCTTCAAGATCTATTTAACATTCAGGCAGAAAACTATAATGTGAGTTTGACGTCCTTTGGGTATTCCTTGGGCATCAAAATTAGGGAATTTTTTTTTTTTAATGCTTCACCACAGTGTACTTCGATTATTACCCAATACATTTTTTTCTGATTTAAACCAGATAAGCCACAAGATCAACAAAGTTTCCTTTGGAAGAGATTTTCCTGGTGTTATAAATCCACTTGATGGGTAAGTTCTTTTTTTCAGCATTGTTCAGCAGGAAAAAGAAAGAAAAAATAAGTTAAATCTGTATGGCCTTTCTAACCTGATAGTTCTTTATTGTCACATTAATTTGATGAGGGATTCAGTGTAGAGTGGATCCACAAGGGAGAACCTGGAATTTATCAGTACTTTATTAAAGTGAGTATCTGATTATATCTTTGTTTTTACATTTATATAGTTAATTCTTGATTATGTTGGCCATTTAAGGAGGTAAAGATTACTGGGGAAAAAAAAAATCTTCTAATAAAATTTTCTCTCTTTCCAATCAAAACCATGTGCTGGAAAATGTAACAACTTAAAACACATGAAACCAGCTGAGATCTCTGATAAAACTTAAGGAGTATTGACTTCATTTATTGAGATTTGAAGGTTTTTTCATTGAAATTTGTGAGTTCTGTTCTCAGGTGGTTCCTACAATATACACGGACATCACTGGTCGTAAAATCCACTCAAATCAGGTTAAGCATTTGAGGCTTCTTTAAACATTCTTTAATATATTTGATTTAATTACGAGATTAATTATTGTATCTTTGCTGGTTGTAGTTCTCAGTGACAGAGCATTTTAGAGAATCTACTGGATATCCAAAACCCCCTCAAGGAGTATACTTCTTTTATGAATTTTCTCCAATCAAGGTTAGATTTCCTTTTCTCCAATCAATAGTCTTCATATTTATTAATTTTTCTGTTCACCCCTTAAAAAAATGAAGGTAAAAATGTAAATTCAGGAGATTTCAGATTTTAGTTTTCATTTTTAACAAGTGAAGAGTATGTATACTTCATTAGTTTTAGTAGCAAATAGGTAAAATCACCAGATGGGGCACGGGTCTGTTAGATTAATCAAAGCAAAGTTTGGGATGGGGCACAATTTGTCAGATTTATAAAAGCAAAGTTTTGAAATAAAGTTGGAACATAGCTGAACGAAAACCTTCTATTTGAATGCCACTATATTGAAGCGTTTTACTTTTCCTTTGTGCAGGTGATGTTAACAGAAGAGAACACATCTTTACTTCATTTCTTGACCAACCTTTGTGCTATAATTGGAGGTTAGTAGATATTGCCACATATCAGTTTGACAAAGGTCGTTTTATTTCACATACAAGTGTAAGCCTCCGAAGCAGTTAAACACTTTTGCTTCTTTATGCACCTTTTCAGGTATTTTCGCAGTTGCTGGTATTATTGATTCATTTGTATATCATGGTCATAAAGCGATTAAGAAGAAAATGGAAATTGGGAAGTTAACATAAGTTATTCCTTTCATGCTGCTAAAAATTCATCAAGTCATGGTGTCCGGAGAAAAAAACAACTAGACAAAAGAAGAAGACATTTGAGTACTAGTTATGTTGGGGTTACATATAAATGTGTTTTTTTTTGCTTTAATTACATGCTCTTGTTCTACCAAAAATTTTGCAAAATTATTTGGATATGGTAAATTAGTTTGAGAACATTTGAGGTTTTATCTATGAAAATATCTTCACTTTTAAATTGAGTTTTAATTCTGTTATGAGGGCGCGCCTTCTACAAATGAGGATCCAAAGTGTAACATGTTCTTGTACATTTTAATACTATGCAAGTACTGTGTATCGTACATATCCACATCTCTGTGTAAACGAATCACCAATAAGGGTTAAAAACAAAAGATACCTAAACTTTTCTTATTTAAAACTATGCAAGTACTGTGTATCATACATATCATACATATCCACATCTGTGTAAACGAATCACTAATAAGGGTTGAAAGACAGCCAATTAGTAAAATAAGAAACCAACAAGCTGAGTCTCGAAGCAAGATACAAACTACTCATCTCCAGCATCTGCGCCTACATTGGCCACATCATTAGTCGATGACTCAGGCTCACTAGTTTCATTCTCCCCTCTTCTGACAACACGGCCAACCTTGACATATCTCTCTTTGAACTTCTCTTCCCAATCACTCAACACCTCCAAGTCATTTGATCCCAACCCGTCTAGGTTGTCCGTAAAATCATTCGGGTCGAATGACATCAGTGCAAGGGCCCGGCTTATCTCATTACCAGAAAAGAAATGGTATGCGCCCCCTGGCCCATAGAACAGCCTACATACAAAGCGAAGACATAAAAGATGTATTTAGTACAAAGTATCAAAAATTAACACAGAAGATTGATTTACAATCTTATTGTATCTAGGGATTTTTTTAATTAATTTACACTATTCGAAACTATCCCACACTCCAATGTAGATGTGAAATTATGATTCACCTTTGCTGGTTTATTTATAATATATTCCGATTAAAAGAGCAGTAATTTTTATTATCTTCAGTTCTCTCAAAATCATATATTGGAATTCCATTGACATAGCAATAACAGCAAAGATACTAGTAGAACTCCAAAAGGAATTTACACTGGTCAAAATTCTCGCTAAAAAAATCACAGAGAGATTTTTAATTCAAAACACTAGTAGAGGTGTGCAGGTGTACAAGTTTCTTCTTATACATGGCTTTGAGTTTCCTTAAACTCATTGCCTTCAAATCCACCTTAACTCCATTCTCAAATTTATCCATCTCCTGCTCCTTGTCCCTATAATAACCACCCTTTTCAAGCACACTTCTGCTGTATTGTATAGCTGTTGCAAGGCGCCTCATGAGCGAGCCTAATTCTGCAGCGCTGACTGGAGATGCATTGCATATCTCAATTGGCGGCTCAGTTGTGCCAAGATGAACAGTGATGTCAGAAATTGAGCTATAATAAATTGACTACAGTTAATATGTCCTTACACAGCATTTCATTGATTTGAATTGCAAATATTAATTGAAGGAATATTTTAACAACCAATCAGAGTGGAAAGTTAGTTAATTCAAAAAATAAAAATAAAAAAGTAAATTTACATTTACCATCCACGTGAGACATTGTAGACATCTCCCTTGATGGAGACCAAGAGAGGCTTATTTCGATCCGATCCATTATACTCTTTCAACTCCTCCAGTGTCATCTCACCCATCTGCACGGGCTGGGCCAGGAGCGCCGGCGGCGGAGACGGCGTTTGATCCGCCGCGGGAGGAGTAGTGGTCGCAACGGCACTCTTCTCGGTAGCAGCGATGGATTCGGGGTGGACAAACAAGGAAGTGACGAGAAAGTAAGCTCCGATCATGAGTGACAGTATCGTGACGAAAGCTGCCAGCGAGAGACCTGTGTAGGCGTGTATTGTCTCTGATAGAAACGAGTAGATTTCCATGGCGATTGGGTTTTGTAGCGGAGATGAGAGGGGAGAGAAAGGGGGTTGGTGAGAGGAGAAGGCTTTGATCGAGGAAAGGCAGCGACCAGTCAATTGCCGTTGAGTCTGCTCAAAATCTCCAGCAAAGAAATCAACCACAAAGAGATTTTGCAATTCGTTTATAGATCGGTTCAGATTTTAACAGAGCAGTTTTCCCTTCTGAGCACGAACCATATGCTGCACTTGCTGTTTTGATTTGTAATCCGTGCGCTGTATGAAGGCAAAACTACTCTGTTAAATTTTATACCCGGTCCAAACTCCAAACCAATATGCTGTGGCAGACTCAAAGGCAGCAGTTAGCCAGTTACAATTTCGGGCCCAGAAAGGCCCATGGATCACGATTTAAGTAAAAGATCTATATGCTATTACGATATGCCGATATTTTCTGTCTGGTTCTGCTTTTTCAGAATTTTTTTTTTTTTTTTTTTGGGTGTGTTTCGCATTTATCGAAAGCACATAGCCGAGTTTTCAGAAATTGATCAGCAAAGGGAAACAGCAATCATACCAGTCATTAATGTATTAATCTATTAATCATAAGTTTGTGTATTCATGTATTGATGAATAAAAAAAGGCAGTACAGTGTTATCTCATTGATTTCTTTGACTCTGACACTTGGTGAGTGGTGACCCATAAAAGAAACAATGAATGAAAAAAGGAAGAGCAAATGGAAATAAGAAATTATAGCAATAGTCTCTGAATTTAGCACGTCTGTTAGAGACTGTTGCAGTTTGGCATAGAAAGAAAAGAAAAGAAAAACACTAAAACAAATTAAATCAAACTAGATATGCGTCTTCCGTTGATCTACTTTAGCCTTCTCAGCATCAATAATTGACTCGACCAATTTTACCGCATTGTCGAGTTTTCCTTGTTCATTTACCACAACATAATCAAAATTTCGTAAATGCTTCATCTCCTCTCTGGCTGTTGTGACTCTGACAAGAAGCATGTCAGAAGTCTCAGTTTTTCGGTCTATTAGCCTCTTTACAAGTGCAGCCTCAGATTCTGCAACCACGAACATGAACACGGCTGATTTGCCGAAAATGGATCTCAGTGTTTCAGCCCCTTGAATGTCTACTCTCAGGACTATGTCATAACCCTTTGCCATGTATTCACGTATCTATAGATAAGGAAAAGAAAAAAAAATAGTGTTTTTATTTTACTACTTCTAACTGTAAGTTAGAAACCTAATTTTACATCCTGTACCCTGTAAAGTGATATAATATCACGGATAATACCTCCAACGAATGCAAAAGCATCTCTTGGTCTATCTATTTACGCTTCTTCAAAAATGTCCAAAATAACCCTCATTCATACTTACCTCGCCATTAATGGTGAGAAGATAAGTACATTTAACAAAACAAAAAAATAAGAAAAGAAAAAAGAAGAGGAGAGACAAGGTACCGGAGATGACATTAACATTTCTCACATTACGAGGTCATAGAAGACATTCTTCTCCCAAAAAAAGGAGAGAGAAAAAGAATATACCTGCTGTTTAGGGATACCCTTGTATTCTCCATAAACAAGAGCATACTCAAGTAACTCATTTCTTTCGATCATGGAAAGAAACTCTTCTTTTGTTACAAAATAATAGTCTTTTCCTTCAACTTCACCCGGCCTTTTCGCTCTGCTAGTGGCAGTCACAACAAAATGTAGTCCTTCTCTGACTTCTTGCAGCCTCTGAGAAAGATAATCCATAAAGCAATGGTTTAGCAACAATCATTACTGTACCGGGTAGTTCACTGCCACTGGTACCAAAAGAAATGTTAAAACAAACACAGGCAAACACAGAGGAGACCTTGATAACAGCATCTTTGCCAACGCCACTTGGACCACTAATAACAATGATTAGAGGGTGAGGAGGTGGAGTAGAAGGTTCTGAGCTGAATTTTGAACCAAGCACTGTTTCAAGTCCCTGATACAGTTCACTCTAAAAAGCAACAAAAGAAAAACAAATTAGTACACTACAGTTGATGATTGCAAATGTATACCCAAAGTTTAGGCAGGTCATGCATGTAGCATTAGGGGCGGAGCCATACTTTCGAGCTATGGGTTTCAAACGTGAATGGGGGTCAATCATATAAAATTTGCATGCTGCGTATGGGGGTACAAAGATTTTGAAAATCATGTATAAGTACAAAGATTTTGAAAATGACTGACGACTCTGATAACTAGAGTGATTGCAGGTAATGGAAAAATTATAGCAATCGTTCCCTTGATAAAAGTGAGGGAACAAAAATAATTTCTTTTAATATTACACAAAGAAGACACGGTGCTGAAAACTTGCCTTCAAGGTAAAGCAAATGATAACTTCTACATCTTAAAAAATTTATAGTTGCCCAAATGTGCACTTATGTAGTTAACTAGCATCAGATTCCATATATTTATTCAATCTAAATTATGATGCAATTGTGTGAAATAATAAACATTATCTCTTCATATAATTCTATTTCTATGCTCCAAACTGAACCAACTACGATATTTGGCAAATTTCATCAGCTTGTGCAACAGTGCAATCATGTTAAGATGGATTTAATTGTTAAGATGAAATATTTCAGGTTCACAATGGAAAAGATGAAATGAAATAAACTCAGTGAGAAATGCTTATTTTCCTCCTACTCCTTGCTGCACTAATGGCAGCCACACCATTATAGTTTTGGATCATACAACTACTAATGTAGCACCAAAACATATAAATCTATTTGCCAAATTCCTACTAGAATTTAAAGCCCCCGCGACAGACAAAAGGTAGAATGAGATCAATAGAAGGAACATGCCTTATCAGCTGTGGATGGAGGAAGAGGCACGTGCGGCGCACGCCTGGCCTCGTCATCGGGAGTAGAGGATGCGGTGGAAGCCATAAGAGGGGTCACTCGCACGCCGCTTCTCGACAATTCGAGGCGGTTCGGGACGAAGGAGGTTCGCGTCGAGATTGGTGAATAAATAGGCCCTGGGAACGCACGGTGAAGATGCGACCGAGCAAAGGAGGTGGCGAAGAGCCTTCTCAGGTGAAGCATCGAGGAACAGGCGATTAGTTTTGTTACCGTATCAAGTTTAGGCTGGAAAGAAAAGAGATGAGAATGGGGGTTTATGCCGGGTCCGGATCCCCTAAAGTAACTCAAATTTTTAGATTCGATAAAGACCGTCTGATCAGAATCCGGGCCAATCCGGCTCGAGGTGCAATGCATGTGTTCACTTTAATATTCGTGTTAGAACAGATCGGACGGTCCGGATACTAGAAATTGAGATATTTAGGGGATCAGAGTACGGTTTTTGTCTGAGCGAAAACGGGATATAAAAGCCTTAACTATTAAGCAAGGCACAAGGTGCATGCGGGACCATCAATAAGATAGCCACTGTAAGTGGGCCCAAAAGCCCATTAAAGCAAAAGAATTGCTTGCTCGAAAACAATTCATTTTTACTCGGATGTTCTTAAGAAGCCTCTTTGTGGTCTTAACTTAAAAATCTATCAGATTGGCTTCAAACAACACATCCAAACCGTTAAAACCAATCTACTTCACGAGTGATGCATTTACATGTCAAATTTATATTTTTTCGAACTAGTTTAGTATAAAGTCAAGTGGTAAAAAAATAATGAAAAATGAACTCATTAATTAACTTATAAATTATTTTTTTTTAACCGCTTGACTTCATACTAAATTAGTTCAAAAATTTAAAAATTTGACATGTAAACACATCACTAATGAATTAGATCGGTTTCAACAGATTTGGTGCGTCGTTTGAAGTCAATCAATAGGTTTTTGATTTAAGCTCACAAAGGAGCTTGGTGAGCTTAAGAACACCGTAGTTCTGCTCCATTTTTACAGTCTGAAGGGAAAGAAACCAAATTGGACACAGCTATTGTGTTACAAAAAATGAGGGTAAAACAACACAATCCTGCTTCTTTAATTTGAACTATCACAAATCACAAGCTCAACAGATTAATGTTAGGCACAAGCACCAGTTACAAAAATTACAACAAATGAAGCAACGAATCAAGCCAACCTAAATCAAGAAAAGCAATCTGCTATCCTAATTACACATGCAAAAGAAAAATAAAAGCTCTCTTTAAAATTTTTAATCCTACCAACTGTTGTAAAATGAATCCTATTACCGGAGCACGAGATGTACACTGTACCATTTCGAGAATTAGATAGTCATTGCCGAGAGGTCTTCAAAAACAGTTCTGATTTCTGGCCTCTCAGCTGCTGACCTGACACATCTTAGCGCCACCCAGAGCATATCATCAAGCACCTTATGAGTAGTCTCAGATCCACCACTCATCTCAGAAACACATTTATCAAAGCATTCTGATGCACAGTTCTCATTAACCATTAGTCTCACCCAGTCAATCAGATCAAATACGCCAGGGGTCGCAGAGATGATTTCACCGGCAACCCTGCCAGTCACAAGTTCAAGGAGAAGCACTCCAAATGCATACACATCACTTTTCAGAGAAGGGCACGGTTTCGAGGTGCTATTGAATTCAGGTGGGGAGTAACCAAGGGCCCCAGCATTTAACACCTGGTCAGCCATGCCAGCTGGTGTCATTAGCCTGTGCAAACTGTAGTCAGTTAACAAAGCGCATGTTGTATTATCAGGTTGGGTTTGTATGAGAATGTTAGAGGATTTGAGGTTGCCATGTGGGATGGAGCGGGAGTTGTGTAAGTGGTCAAGACAGCGGGAGATGTCTAGTGAAATTGCGAGGCGTTGCTGGAGCGACAGAGGTCTCAAATTTCTCTCTTCAAGCTCTGTAGATGATCCAAAAGTAATATTTCACTGTGAGTCTTTATAGAAAAACATGGACAGGAAATGACCTAACAGAAAAATACACACATACGCACTCATGAAGACACACATCTAAACTATGAAGGGATAAATTTGGATATAAATGTTTAAATGAAGACTTTTCACTGTTTAAAATGACATCTTTTAAAACTGAAGTATATTTATACAGTAATTAGTCAAATAATGAGACTGCTACTTTTTACTAACGCAATCATATAGTAATGACAGAAATAAAAACTACTTAAAGTTGCATAAAATCATGAAAAATAGAAGAACATAGAAACCATACCAGAAAGATAAGCTGTCAAGGAAAATGCATCCGCATAATCTGAGATAATAATCCTCTCGTGCTCTTTGGGTCCCCAATAATACCCCCTTAAAGACACCAAGTTCTGGTGCTTAATTCCACCGAGCTTTTTCACTTCTCTGGCAAATTCCTTTCGGCTTTTTACAATGCCTTCCTTCATCCACTTCACCACCAAAACATTTCCATTATCAAACCTAGCTTTGTAAGTCGTGCCATGACAGCTCCTGCCAAGAATCTCGGCTGGGGCCCGTGACAACTCCTCTAATGAGAAAACGAGTGAGCTGTCAAAAATGTGCAAATCTCCCGCCAATTTGTCTGGCGAGTAAACCCGAAGTTCCAAAGAAGATGAAGATGGTTCCGGTTGTGAAATTCCCACTGGCGACCCATGGATTTCCGGTATGGGGGCTTGAGGTGACTGTTCTTGTCTTGGAGTTACGGTAGGGGGGATTTGTGGTGTCCCATAGCATTTCTCATCCCGAAATGACTTGGTTTTACCAGCATGTGCTTCTCCTTCCCTATTTCGTTTGGATGTGATTTGATGGACTATTACAATAATTGGAATGCCCACAAGAACAGCAGCAGCACATGCAATGAGTGTATACAAAATGGCACGCTTCACCTGATGATTATGTGATTTCCTGTTATCAGGTAAATTGGGGATGCTTGATGGGGACAAATTGGGGATTACTAGAGCATCATTTCCTGGATGAAACGATGACTCTGGAAATTTCCACAAGTTTGACGGGACTGTCCCTGATAACCTATTATAAGAAACATTGAACCCGGTAAGTGTATCAGGTAAATTACTGGGTATGGTCCCCACGAAAGCATTGTTCGACAGGTCGAGGTACTGCAAATTTTGAAGCGTGCCAATTTCTTTCGGTATTTCCCCTGAGAAGTTGTTCCTTGAAAGATCAAGGATTGTGAGATTCGTATCTTGTGATCCAGAAACAGGTATGGACCCGGTAAAGCTATTTCCTGAGAGATTGAGACTTGTAAGTCTCTCTGCAGTAAACAGACTCGCCGGTAACTCACCATATAGCCGGTTTAAACTCAAATCTATGGTTGTTAACTCAGGATATGTACCAATTACAAGTGGAAGCTCTCCTTCTAAAGAATTGTTCGACACTCTAAAAGCGGCAAGTCTCAAAAATTGAGTTGTCTCATTTGGTATAGTGCCCTTGAGTTGATTTGCGCTCAAGTCAATGAATTCTACGTAGTTGCCCCAAGTTCGAATAGTAGATAAGTTGCCTGTAAGTGCATTGTTACTCAAATCTATGATTGAACTACTCCCCATGGTTATTGGTAAGGAGCCTGAGAGCTGATTGGATGAGACGTTTAAGTACTCTAGAGTTGTAGAAGTTATACGCCTCAGAGGACCTTCATTAAATGAACAAGAAATTTGACATTATATTGTTGCCATGACACAATTTACAGATACCAGAGAATCTCATGCATGCCTCTACAAAATGAGAATACCTCGTATCACCCAATAAAACATTGATGTGACCTGTAACAATTTATATTATCTGTCTGTTTTTACAGGTTTGCTCCTGTGCATGAAAGTGTAGAGATGAGATATTTATTATAGGGCACATGGAATTGCTTTGCTCAAAAATCAAAATGGAAAGATGCTTTAGACAGAAATATCAAGATAATATAAATGTATAGGAATTATGAAATTTCAACATCAATTTACCTTTTAGTTGATTACAGCTAAGGTCAAGCTCGGTCAGTACCAGAGATGTTTCTCTAAAAAGAGCTTCGGGTATGGACCCATTAAGCTGGTTACACCTCAGCCTCAGAATCTTCAAAGACACAATAAAATTGAAAGAAGGCACATTCCCACTGAACTGATTAAAACTTGCATCAAAGACCTCTAAGGCATCAAAAAGGGGTACCGGCTCTTCCCCAAAAATTGCACCAGATAATAGGTTAAAACTCACATTTAGATGCACTACCGAGTTAATGATTGTTGAACTGTCAGAGATTGGTTTTAAAGAGCCAGAGAAGAGGTTGTTACTCAGGTCGATGTATGTTGGACTATGCAATTGAGCAAAAATGTCATCTAATTTGCCTGAAAGGGAGTTGCCATGCAGGTCGAGATACTGCAATTTGTGTAAGTTTTGGAGGCCTGATGGGAAAGCTCCAGTGAAATTATTCAATGAGAGGTTTAAGTAGACCAAGTTTGTTAATTTGGTTAACTCACTAGGAATTAGGCTGGACAAGTGGTTGTTTGACAGAGAGAGGTTTTGAAGCATAGTGATTTTAGAAAGAGGGGTTAGAGATACATTTCCAATTAGACCAATTCCATCCAAATAGAGAGAAATTACTCGGCCAGCACTGCACTGAACTCCATGCCAGTTAGTCGGGCAATTGGAGGAATCCAGTGGTTTGCTTGGGTTCCATGAACTAAGAATTTGGTCAGATGGGTCTTTACCCAATTCCTGTTTGAACTCAAGTAGTGCATTCAAGTCGGTGTTTGAAGCAACCAATCGAACCCAAATCAAAAAGATGAGAGCAATGAGCTGCATTTCCTTTTAACCGAGAGAGAAGGAAACTAGTGTAAGGCAGAGTCTAAATGCTAATAGAAAATCAGAGACAAAAAAAAATAGTGAACATTACAAGAGGAGCCAAAGGTAAATCATGCAGAGTTTGACATTGGGATGTAATTAAGCCTGAGAATTGAGGGTAATTATATTCAGACAGCATGGCATGCGAAGTTTAGTACACAAAAATTCAATGGTACCTAGATTGAATTGCAACACTGGAACCAAAAAAGACGACACAAGACAACATTCAAAGCTCAAAAAAGAACCTAGATTCCCGATTTTAACCAAAAGGCTAGGTAAAAGAAATTGATTAGAATGATTGAAAGGGGGAGAACGTTGAAAGGGGGATGAAAGAAGGTGGTAAAAAGGTCCTTTTTCTTTTTGTTGGTGTTTAGTGGAGTGAAGTGAAATAGTTGGTGAAGAGACGAAAAAGGTCGCAACTTTTTGCTACAAAAAAGAAATTGCTGATTGGTTGCTTTTGAAACCGTTTCAGATACAGTGTAGGTGTGGAGGAGTGGTCTCTTTCTCTCTCTAATGGCGAGCACAAAGGAACAAAGAGGGAGAGAAGCAGAGAGAGAGAGAGAGGTTGAGAAGTAGAAGTGGAAGTGAAGTGGAGTAGCCAGAGAAAGAAGGAATTCATACCACCGACGGTACCGTAATAGGGAATCTTTTACAATTACTTGATCTGGACCGTTATTTTTAACTTTGCACGAATCTCAAAGCCCAATGATACTGTCCCCTCAGTCAGCCCGAATCCCAAACCGGCTGAGAGTTAATCTCAAACCGTAAATAGCTAATTGTAAAAGGGAATCTTTTACGGTACCGTCGAGGATATGGATTCGAGAAAGAAGAGAAGGTTGACGTTCTTCTAGGGTCAACTTTACAGATATGACCCTCGAATTATTTTTTATTGTAGAAAAGACGGTCCCCAAAAACTTTAATTGCATGTGGCATTCCATGGAACGGGGTTCAAGGAGGGATCAATGCTTGTTGGGAAAAGATAAACCAGTTAAAATAATTATCTAGGTCCACTACTGTTGTACTATTTTGCAAATAATTACCTCCAATGTTTGTAGCACTGTCACTGCCAACTGCCAAGCATCATCAGGCAGTCATAAATTCATAACCTT
The DNA here is from genome assembly GCA_025461045.1 of Carex parvula. Lineage (NCBI taxonomy): Eukaryota > Viridiplantae > Streptophyta > Magnoliopsida > Poales > Cyperaceae > Carex > Carex parvula. Next base: position 199,767 of record JAJGRW010000634.1, on the reverse strand, counting down.
TAATTATTATATGTTTATAAACAGCGCTGTTCACGCTCTATTGTCCATGCGCTGCGTGAAGCAAAAACTGATCTCGCTGTATATGTTTACCCTCGAAAGAATCTCTTTTGTGATTGGAAAGACCGTAAAAGGGTAAAATAGCGGGAGATGATGAGTTTAAGGGCAGAAAGTGACCCGACGGGGTTTGACTCAGATTGTAGGCCGCCGTGTCTCTCTGACAGGGGGGACCCCACAAGGGCTAGCTAACGACAGGAGAACTCGCCGCACGTTCAAACGTTCTGAAATCGCCACAGAAATTCCAAGATCGAAACGGAGTTTGTCTGAGGTTGTGTGGCAACGGCGAGCGGCGACAACTAGAGCTGTACGGACAGCTTCTCTCTGCGCTGTACCTTGGTCCCCATGCAGAGCAGTAAGATGATCCAAACACTGTACGGCTGGCTATACTTGTGCTCAAGCAAGACTACTGACCACATTTCCTTTTCTTTTTTCTCTCTCTTTCCTTTCCTCCTCTTTCTTCACTTTTCCCTCAAAACTTGTTCACAATCACCAAAGATACAATTTTACGTCTATCAAAAATCAAAAATTAATTTACTATTTACTCAAATAATTATGAAAATATGTTAGAATAAATATTCATGATTTCTTTTTTAAAAAAGACATGTTACGATATTCATTATTTGATTAATTTGAATAATCTAAAGTTTAACAATTAACACATGTTAAAATTTAGAAAAATAAATAAATAAATTGTAAAAAGTAAAATTTTAAGTGATGGTGACAAAAATAATTTACAATTAAAGCTAATGATACTTTACTGCTGAGCATAACAAAACAAATTGAAAAAGACTAGTTAAAATAATAGATTAATTAAAGTAAGATATAAATTAAAGAAAAGGTTTTGAACCAAACTAATTATTTTTTCCATCATTTTAAATATGAATTCAAGATGAGTAAGAAAAGAAAAAAATCTCTGAATACATCAAGAAGAAAATTATTTATTAGATAAAAAATCACATGCACCCAAATCTATGAAATTGTATTCACAAGGACTTAAATGTTTCCAAACTTTTTTAGTTTCTATCTTATCTTCCAAAAAAAAACCAATTGCCTTGGATCATTGGATGCCTGTTATCTTTTCCTCTTCCGATAGAAGGACAGTGAAATACTGTGCAACGTTTGGCATGCTTTGAGGTTGTCAAGATTTTCTGAGGCGAGTGCGGAGTTAAATATGGTGTGGTGCCTCCCTGACATTGAATGGAACTGCTGATTTTCTTAAAAAAGAAATAACGCAAATTACTCTCATGAAAATGATTAGCTTTTTTAATATGAAGTTATGAATCAGCTAACAACCCAATCCTTTTGATCTAAAACCAACGGTCAGATTTTACAACTACCATACAACAACTACAAATAATATTAATCGAAATTCTGAAGAACCAATTATCCAAAATGGTGACGGGTCCATTTAAAAGTGTCATTATCAACATTTCTCGTCTTATTTGAAAGTATTTTGTATTTTTGTTATCATGATATTATGGGGATGATAATTCACAAATAACGAAATCAATAAGTTAAGTTACAATAACTTATACCTATAAAATGCAGGAAAAAATTATGGAAAATATGTATGAATGATTGTTAAGCTGTGCCGTGAAGAAATTATTTTTTTTTTTTCTTTTTTCCTTAAAGTTTGATATGTTGGATTATTAATTCAACAATAGACTAATATGTAAAATAATTATGTATTGTGTACTATCAATTTTATGTTCAATTAAAAGTGATTATTTGTGGTTTATAATTTATTGAGCATTAATGTGTCGTATAGGATGTGGAGCTTTAATGTGTAGAACGTAAAGTTTAATATTCATTTTAATGATGGACTGAATTGAATAATTACCAACATTAGACAGATAAGAGGTTTCTTGGGTTGTATATATGATTTGGTCCCCAAGAATATAAGGCATCCTGAATTCATCTCTCATTAACTCATTAGATGAGAGTGTGAGGGACTTTGGAGAAGACAGAATAAAGAAGACTCTCTAAAGAGCCTTGCTATTCTGGAAGAACCAAATCGGTGACGCTCTCTCTCGCACAAGATAGTCGTGGATTAAGGTACGCTTGTGTACTTCAGTTTTATTTTTAACACAAATGGTTCTGTGGTGCCCAAACAATGGTTTTCTTCGGTCCCGACATGGTATTGATATTATTTTTATTAATAATCATTAACATAATTTATATTTAAAAACTACTTTTCCTTCATTCAAATATTTGAGAAAAAAAAAAGTTGTTGAATTATGAACATCGTTCAAATAGTGAAAAATTGTTAAAACATATTTCATGAAGAATAAACAATAATTATAAAGAGGAGGGTTCAAATGCCTCCATTTTTCATGCCTCCACCATGCCTCCATTTTTAAAAACTTCAATAACTTAAAATTTAAAACTTAAAAATCAAAATAAAACCGTTGGATATGATCTAAATCATTTAATTTATGCACGTGTAAAAAATTATGACATTTCAATTTTATTTTGGTTATCATCAAGAGCTTGTAAAAAAACGTACTAATGTGGATAATTTATAGACGTTGATTTTTCAACTTATTGATTCACATAAAAACAAAATCAAAATATGATAATTTTTTATGAGCACATAGATAAAATGATGTAGATCATATTCAACGATTTTATTTTGACTTTTAAGTTTTAAATTTTGAGTTATTAAAGTTTGTAAAAATGAAGGCATAGTGGAGGCATGAAAAATGGAGGCATTTGAACCCTCCTCAATTATAAAACTTCTACTAAGAAAAAATTATATACAATAAAGTCAGCGATATTTTTTAGACAGTGTAGAAAAGAAGAGAAATAAGTTTTCTTATACAATCAGAGTTTTTTTTATAAACTTTGTGATTATATTCGGGAGCTGATTGACATAGAACATATGAGGGTCAATTAACTTCCATTAATTTCAATATAGTAGATTTTATATATAGTTTGAAGTAAAATGTTACGAGTAATATAAATTGATTTTTATTCGCAATATGAAAAATATATATGATTGATCTTTATTTACATTTGATTATTTATAGTTTGAAAGTCTAACTCTGTTATTGATTATGCCTTATCATCAATTTGACGAAAGAGGCTAGAGGAGATCAAAAAAAGCAACATGTTAGATCGTGGGAAAAAATTTAAGTTTGACCAATTTATTTTTGTCATAAATTATCGAAAAGATGAAACTAACGTGAAAAATAAATCCAAACCTCTCTAAAAAAATGAAATGCCGAAGGGATTTTGGAAAAGTTTATCCGATTGTGTCAAAATTTTCATCTAATTTCCACCTGAAGTACCTGACCGTGTAGAATACTCACGGTTGGGCCGAAATCAATTTCGAGCTTATTTAGAATATAAGAATCTGCAATTAGAATGGTCGTGTCATATTAAGAGTCCGCATCGTCTGCATTAACTCAAAAGAGTATTTTTTTTGAGTTAACACATCTCAGCTGTCTGATTTTAAACGGAGCCAATCCAGTCCTAACTTATAATTCAGAGGTCTTTTAATATTAATATAGATCTAATTCGTAAGAATCTTAAAGTGAATCAGACGGTTCAGATACATTAATCCAAAAGATTCTTTTTTGAGTTAATGCAGAGAATACGAATTCCATATTAAGATTGACGACTGGTATCTCATTTTACACAGCCAGGTATTGCACATTTGCACTGGATCTGAATTCCTAAATTCCATGGGATTGGATGAAAATAGACAGCACCTTGGCTGTTTTTTTTTTTTTTAATGGTCGCTTAGCTGCTTTTTTATCCCATACAATTGGGACCTGTACTAATTTTGACACCACAGTCATCGTCGGCTCATGAAGTACCGAAATTTTTTTAATTAGCACCCAATTAAATTCAAATTAAATCAATATCATCCAAATCAATTTTTGTTCATTGATACCACCCACGCAGATCGGGGGAGCGCACCAAATCTATTTGGTGCGCACTCTGAAGAAGGGTACTATTTGGTACTCTAACTAGGGGCGCAAACCAAATGGTACCCTAATCCAGGATGTGCATCAAATTACTCAGTTTTCTACACCGCTCAGCAGATCAAACTGAATGAACCAAAATTGGTGCGCACCCTGGGTTAGGGTACCATTAATGCGCGCCCCTAGTTAGAGCACCAAATGGTACCCTTCCGTAGGTTGCGCACTAATCTAGTTTGATGTGGACTGGGGAAGCGTGAATGGTATTTTTTGAAATAAGTTGATTAGGATGGTAATTATTTAATTAGAAATTAACCGGGTGATAACTAAAAATATTCGGCATGAAGTATGTACCACTACCATTTATGCAGAGCAGCCCAAAGCAAAAATACAAAAAAAAGTCAGATAATCTGATGGGAGAGATTATAAGTTCGAAATTCGAATGGAAATTTATTTTTGTTGTTATAATATAGTTATTAAATTGTTTGGTGTTTTGATTTCCAATCTTTACTAAAAAAATATTAGAGAGATAAAGTTAGCTACACATTTTATTTATGATCTAGTAGACCATTGTCATATTATTTGGACATATGAATACTGAACAGAGAGATGATTTACTGTTTTTATTTAGTACAAATACAATTTTCTAATCCAATTTAGCTTCTCTTCGTCAAGTTATCTTTTACAAGTGATTTCGTTATCTTCGTAATTTTTTTATTTTCTAAATCTTTTTAAGTGATTTATTTTCTAGCCTTAAAAATTCAAAAAGTCACTAACAGATTTAACAGTGATATCAATCATTATATTTCCGTCAAAGTATCCGATTAATCACAAAATACATTAATCGAAATTTGTGTTTCTCATGTTAATATAATTTTGAGTCAAATTTCCTAATTTTTTTTTAAATGCATTTTAATCTCAGCTCCTTGGTTGTTGTTGTTTTTTTTCAAGATTTAATATAAGAATTTTTAATAAATTTGAAGGGACACACAAAACATAATGCATTTTAGATTTTTTAACTTAAGTTTGCACGAATTTTAAAGAGGATTTCCTGTATTCTAAATAGGCTCTAAAAAGTAGGGGTGTCAATGAAACTCTTTTATTCTTTACCTGATCCTTACTGTATTCGATAAGGTGGGTATGGGTAAGATTTTTTTTTTTCTGTTAGTTTATCAGGTATGGATGGATAAGAATTTTTTTCGTTAGCTAAACTAGTAAGGGTACAAATAAAGGTATTTCGTATCTGTTATCCTATAGGATAATTATATAAAATAAAATTATATGATAACATTTGAGCAATAACTAGTGATGGTGAAATTTATTTGTATAATATTTCATGTAATAATATTTGAGCAAGAACTAGTGATATACTTTTGTTATTTAGTGTATATTTATATATTGTTATAAGAAATATGTTAAACATATTTCTTTTATTTGTATTTAGTCAAATAATTGAATTTGTCCGGAAAGATATTCGTGTTTTTTAATTCTCTTGTTTTACAAAAAAATAATTTAGTTGAAATGGATTGACATTTGTTTTTTTATTAATAATGTAACTACATATGTATGAAATTAATAAGTTTTGATGTTCTATTTGTTAAATAAAACAAAACTAATTATTATGTTAATATTATTCGTTATTCACTAGCTTCTATTTCGTTATCCGATAAAATTATCGGGTAAGACTTGTGTATCATAATTCTTAATAGGTACGAGTATAAAAATATTTCAACTCTATCCATATCGTACGGTCATATCCATTGACACCCCTACTGAATTTTTTTTTATTCCAACGTCCTTTTAGTGAAAAAAATTACTTTTGTGGACTAATATATAAAAAGGTTGTATGAAATATTTATTTAATTAAAGATTCCTTGGTCCTTGTAGAGAAAATTACAGTCGTGTAATCCGCTTTGCATAAAAATTAGGTCCAAATTATAACCACAACACAGAAATCATGATACGAAACCTAATGACCAATAATGTCATTTAAGGTGGTATGATTATTCTTACATTACAAGGTAAAAAATTTCATTATTGCTTACAAATTAAGGGAATGAATAGATGCTTAATCACTATCTCTTCTCATCATTTCATTTTCGAGTATTATTTTTCTTTATATAATCCTAATTAAAGCAAATAATGATGATTGGTTGGTACTATAAATTTATATATTTTTTTATTTTTAAAGTCTAAACAGTCGATCCGAACCGCTAATATGATCTCAATATGAATATACTTGAAGACCAATTTTTTCATTAAAATAAATTAATATTTTTTTTAGATAATTAAAAAAGTCACTACTTTCGAATAGTTCAAAATTTGTAAATTAAGTGATATTCTATTTATCTGAATGATTTTTTGAAAAAAAAATATAAAATATGATCTTTAACTATATTTTCATATAAAAATCATATTAAACAATTTGAATATATAAATAAAAATATGAATCCAATTCATAATATTGATCGATATGCATTGTATATTATAATAACTTCACTCTAAAAAATATATACTCTTCTTCTTTTTTAAGAGAAAAATATATACTCACTACAGAAATGGGAGAAGTGTGATTCCCAGCTGTCAGATTTTTGGTTAAAAGGGAGAAGTGTGGGTGTGTGACAACTGTCAAAGTGACACCTCAGCACTGTCGCAGCCTTGTTAGTTGTTTTTTTTTTTTTTTTTTGAGGCGAGCCTTGTTAGTTGTTAGTTGTTACACATGACATGCATCCGGCATCCCTGTTGTTATTCTGTGTTCTCCTCTCTGACTCTCACTTGCCTTTTTAGCATTACAGACTCACACTGTACTATCCACAGTGACAAAATTTGCGTATAATTCGTTTTTTCGACGTCACTAAACTGAATTCCAAATAAAAGCAGAAAAATGTATAATACGTTTTATTTACGAATAAAACGCGTATAAAATGCGAGTTGACGAATTATTTGCGATAAAAATGCAAATTTTTTTTTCAAATATATATATATATTTTTACAGTTTTTCTGGGTTTCTTTTTTTTTTTTTTGCTTTCTTGTTGTACCGAATCATTCCCGAATTATATCATAATCACGAATTTTTGACCTCGTCAAACCGAACCTGAACTATTGATTTGTCACTATGGTAATACCTGACTACCTGTGTACACTATTTTCACCCAAGTTTTCTCCTCCAAAAAAAAAAAAAATGTACACTATTTTCACGTTTAGTTGGAGAACAACTAACAAAAATGTACACTATTTTCACTCAAGTTTTCTCCTCCAAAAATGTACACTATTTTCGCTCAAGTTTCACTCCAAAAATGTACATTATTTTCACTCAAGTTTCACTCCAAAAATGTACACTATTTTCACTCAAGTTTCACTCCAAAAAATTTCACTCAAGTTTCACTCCAAAAAAGTTTCACTCCAAAAATGTACACTATTTTCACTCAAGTTTCACTCCAAAAATGTACACTATTTTCACTCAAGTTTCCTCCAAAAATGTACACTATTTTCACTCAAGTTTTCTCCTCCAAAAATGTACACTATTTTCACTCAAGTTTTCACTCAAGTTTTCTCCTCCAAAAATGTACACTATTTTCACTCAAGTTTGTTAGTTGGAGAACAACTAACAAAAATGTACACTATTTTCACTCAAGTTTTCTCCTCCAAAAAAAAAAAAAAAAATGTACACTATTATCAACTTTTGTACTTCTTTTGAATATAAATGAAATAAGGTGTGATCAGTGATTCTTAACAAAATAACAGTTATCTAATATGAATGGCATCGCGGGCATAGCCACAATGTGAATTAGCTAATTTAGACTGTAAGTTGTTCAAGGGTTGTAAATTTTATTATGGGGCTATTTACAATTCAGTCGGTGCTGATTGATGTCATGTTGGCAAAAAAAAATAACAATAATATATGCATGCAATTAAGAAAATGGTTCAATGGAATTAGATTTTGAAATGGGCCTAAAAAATGCCCACCATAGAAGCACTTTCTTTCTCATAAGAGCCCATATATGTGGGCCATACATGGGCCGCTGAAACTAACAATTCATCAACTACACAAAAATTTCAATTTATGATTTTTGGGCTTATTAGTTTATTAGAGCAGTAGTTATTCAGCTGAACGAATTTATGTACATAAAATGGAGTTATTTGACCATTATTATTTTTTAAATCTGAAAAGAATTTAAAATTGATTCTAAAAATCTGCTTACTAGTGACCTTCACATTAATGAAAGTAACTGATTAAAATTAAAATTTTAATATAAATATATATAAACATATTGTTAATTTTAATTAAATATTTTTTGTCTCTCCGTATCCGTCAAACCATTAGGAATAACCCGAGACACGGTATTACAAAGAGCAAAGCTAGGGTGTGATGTACCCACCAAGAGGATTTGATAAGCACAACTTCAAAAGTCTATCAAATTGGCATCATACGATGAATCCAAATCGTTGAAATTCATCTACTTAATGAGTGATGCTTGTACGTGCAAAAATTTGAAAGTTTAAAATTCATTTAGTACAAGATCAAGCGGTAAAAAAAAAAGATAAAAAATGAATACATAAAACAACTTATGAAATAACTTATAAAATATTCATTTTTTGACCGCTTGACTCAGGGGCGGATCCAAGATTTTCGTCAGGGGGGCAAAAAAATATCGAATCGGGTTTAAATCCATTAACCAATTGGGTACTCGATAAAAAATAATGCTTTAACTTATACTTTTCAATGCTTTGACTTATAATTTCTGATGTTCTGACTTATAATTCTAATTACCAATCAAAATTCAATAGATTTATTTCAATTTAAACTCTAAATTTAACTCGAATTACAAATTAAACATTAGCAAAAAAAACAGTGCAACAAAATATCTTTATAAAAATGTTGGTAACACCCTAACACTTGGCCGATTAGCCATCGGTCACGGCTAACCATATTATTTTTGTATTAATTTAAAAGGTTCAAGTCCAACAAAACAATCTTCAAACCTAATACAATAAATTAATAATCAAGTTTCAACCTTTGGTCCATTGCGTCCAACAGGGGCATATGACAATTGACATTGCAAGATCTTATCTTCAGAAAAATCAGATTTATTTAATGATGTTTTAAAGTCAACTTTAAGAAATCAAAACTGGTTTTTGTTCTTTTCTTGATAGATGGATTATTAAAAATTTAAAATCATAAAGAGAATCTTTATATAATTTTACCGTGTTGAACTCAGCTCAAGAAGACCAGACCAAACAAACATTCAACTCTAAGCCTCGTCAGAAATTCAATAAAAATATATATATTTTATCCTTGATATATAAAAACTAGTTTGTAAGTTCATTCAAAAATTTTATTCATGCAGATAAAGACAATAATAGAAATTACTTTTGTAAGTGACCCTTTTCCCATAGTCGTTGATGTCAGAAATGCACAGCCTTTGCAGAAATAAACAATTAGGAATGATACAAAATTATTTGTCAGAATGTTAAAAAGTTGAACCCTTTGTGCAAAGTCAACTGCTGCTGGAACAGTGGGACCTGCTTCATGTGCCATGCCACGGTTGCATCGGTTTTGGAATCTTGGTTTTGCTGGATCAAAAAAATGTGAGGAATCTTAATTAATTGAGATAAAAAGTTCACATTAAGGAATGTAGAAAGATTTTCCTCTTTCTTCTCTAGTTATATAAAAATATAAAATATGAGACGTTACGGTGAATTCAGATCCTCTCCGGTACCGTAATAGAGATCTTTTACAATTACTTGATCTGGACCGTTCTTTTTAACTTGGCATGAATCTCAAAGCCCAATAATACTGCCCCTTCCATCAGCCTGAATCTCAAAGCGGCTGAGAGTTAATCTCAAACCGTAAAGTGAAAGGAATCTTTTACAGTAATGGAGAGGATACTTGTCCCGTTACGGTGCCATACATAGCGCATTTTGGTACGTACTATAGATTTATATTTTTATTTTCAAAGTTTAAATAGTCGATCCAATTCAATCCTCAATCACTATTTAAAATGTACTTAGAAATCAAATTTTACATTTTTTAGATAAGTAGAAATCACTATTTTCTAATGATTGAGAAATTTTAGATTAAGTGATTTTGTATCTATTTAAAAAAATAATAAAAAGATAATAGAAAATAGAAGATTTAATCTTCAAGTACATTTTCATACAATCATGTAGAGCGAATCTGACTCTTGAAACTTGAAAATAAAGATATAGCCTCACTCGTAAAGTAGTTCTACAATAATCTTAACTTGACTTAGAGATGTATGATCTAAAAAGAAGAGGAGCCGAATCATGATTAATTCTTTTATTTTATATATTTTACTTTTGGATCCCAAGAAAAGGGAAATTATGGAATTTCCTTTTGAGGCGAAATTTTCAAGAAAAAAGTTGGGTTTTTTCAAAACCATAACCATAAATTAATCCCATGTCCATACTTCAGTAGATTCCAGTTTCAGACATTTTTGTGGTCATGGCCACATTAGTTAAAAATATAAATCTAACAAAAGGATGAGAATATTATATAGTCTTTTATAAATTGTCAATATTGTGCTATCTTTGATTACACTTTTGTTTTTTTCCTGTTTAGCATATATAGAATTAGAGAAATATGATTATAAATTAGTAAGCTATGCACTAGAAAAAAGTAGACAATATTTTGCATGTAGTAATAATGTTAGATAATATTTTCTGTAAATAAAGACTAACATGTAATCAATTGGAGATATTATGAGAGGGGCCTTCTATAAGGAATGTCCAACATTTAAAAGTATTATCATTATGAGCAGAGGAGCTTTTAATGAGATTTGAATTTTTTTTTTGTTTTTTTTTAAGGAGATTTGAAATTCATGATACTTTGGTTGGTTTACACTTTACAGTGAGCATAGGAGATTGAAGATTGGTTGGTTCAAGGTTAGAATTTTGAGTTGAAAAACTTTATAGTGTAATTTCATTGGAATAAGAGTGTTTTGTCTTTATTTTTACAACTTTATTGAACTAAAATTTAAAACATAAATATCACAATAAGCTTTATAGATATAATATATGAGGAGGGATCAAGTTACAACAAATTTGAGTTACAACAAAGTTACAACAACTATTTTTTCATTTTCAAAGTCCAAATCGCCGATCGAAACCGTTCAACATGATTATCTAAATAAAATGTGCTTGCAGATCAAATTTTACATTTTTTTGAATTTGTTTGCTATTTATTAAGATGGGTACAAAATTCAATGGTCTGAATATGACTATTTTTTGTAAAATACTTAATAAATAGTAAAAAAATTCAAAAAATGTAAAATTTGATCTGCAAGCACATTTTATTTAGATAATCATGTTGAACGGTTTGGATCGACGATTGGGACTTTGAAAATGAAAAAAAATGGTTGTTGTAACTTTGTTGTAACTCAAATTTGTTGTAACTTGATCCCTCCTCATAATAAATTTTGTCTTTTTTTATCCATTGGATTTGGATTTGTCGAAGATTCAAAAATAGATTAATCTTTTTCAAATAAAAAACAGTGAAGAGGATCAAGTTGAAACAAGTGCAAACTTTTTTTAATATTAATAAGTCAAAACCTGCAGGATCACGGGTGTACGACTTTAATTTAAAAATCCATAATTTTCAAACTTCGTACAGATTCCGAATATCTCATTTTCCACTTGAGAGTAGTACGATGGCCATCGGACCTATCTTGGTTTTGGTTGGGTTTAATCACCGTTGATGTTCTTTAAAATTCGTGCAGAATGCTTTAAACTTCGTGCACATTTGTTTCAGTTTTCGTGCGCACAATCTTGAATTAGATCGGACGGTCATCATGCTCGTTGAACCTAAAAGTAGATGCGATGGGCATCGAAGCTACTCCGTTCTCCTCATTTTCATGAATAGTTTCTTCCAAACAAAATAAAAATCTTCACTGAGAATTAATTCTAGCTAATCTTAAAGTTTTCAAGTTGTAAAATTTGGTAATGGCGTACTTAATTTTTTTTCTAAATAACGCGCTATTTTACTCCGAAATTTTTATTAATACCATTTAAAAAAAACAAAAACAAAACACCACTGAAATTGAAAATTCAAAAAATATCAGGGCCTCCAAGTCAATCTGTGGCCTCATTCTTGGAGAACCGCAGATTGACTTGGAGGCTCCCCAAAAAATCTAAATATCAGTATATTACAGTACATTTTTGGGTTTTGGGAGGGCCTCCAAGTTAATCTGCGCTCCTCCAAGAATTGAGCCGCTTATTGACTTGAAGGTCCTGATATTTTTCGAATTTCTCATAATTTGTGTTTTTTTACAGTGGTATTAATAAAAATTTCGGATATTTTACTATTTGAACAATTCTCAAAAGAATTTATTATTTCTTTTTTGAACGGAGGAGGGGTGGTATGATGGACACCTAATCAAATTCAGTCCACTATTCGATCAGAACCGTCTAATATGCATTAAGTTTTGTGCACACTTAATTCACACAAATTATAAAATTATATGTACAAGTTTTAATACAGATCAAACAAGTTTCAACTAGACATCGGATCAAATTATGTCGATCCGACCACCCCGATTTCTTTTGAACTAGGTCAAAACGTATGATGGACACCTAATCAAATTCAGTCCACTATTCGATAGCTGGATTCAGATTGCAGGAATTTTAAGATTACTGTTCATTGGTTTCGAAATTTCAGCTGATCTGAATCCCCATCCGACCACCCGGATTTCTTTTGAACTAGGTCAAAAGCATCTTTCTTCCATCATACCACTGTAAAATGTAACAAACGCAACAGTCTAGTAAAATTCTGGTACGATTGGGAAGAACAAAATTATTATTTTCTTTTCAGAAGAAAATAAACAGAGACAGGAACCAACCAACCAACTTAAACAATGCAACAGTTGAGTTGAATCAAGCATCAAAGCAACTTGCTTAATCCCACTATGTGCTCTTTTGAATCATTCAAGGACGAGTACACTTTTATATGTTGAACTAGTCAGAACAAGCACATTTTTTTATTTATAGAACTACTTACATAAAAATAATACAAAATATTAGATGGATTGTATTCATATTTCTATTTTATAGAAGCAACCAAATATATTTTTTTTTTGTTTTTCTTAGGATTCAAGAGTCTGGCTAGTATGACATCAGTGTCATTTCAGCCTATATAACACCAACTCTAAAACCTATCGAATTGACTTCAAACGGTGAATCCAAACCATTCAAACCGATCTATTTCAATAGTTGTGCGTTTACATGCAAATTATAATCGTTCGAATTTATTTAGTATCAAGTCAAGTGGTCAAATGTGCGAGTTTTTAAGTTAATTTTAATGCATTCATTTTTCAACATTTTTTACCGCTTGATTTGATACTAAAATAATTAGAAAATATAAAATTTTTGCATGTAAACACATCACTAATAAAGTAAATCGGTTTGAACGGTTTGAATTAGTCGTTTGAAGTATATCCAATCAATTTTGTAGTTGGTGTCATATGACACCGATATTATACTAGCCGGACTCAGAATTCAAGTATTATTATAATAAAAAAAAGTTGGTTCTTTCTATGAGATTGAAATATGAATGTAATTCATCAATTATATGAAAGCAACCGGGTTGAAGTTGAAGTGGGTTTTGAGTGAAGTCTACGTTGTTGTTAATTTGTTATGATAATTTGGTAATTGATTTTTGCTTAAAAAAATCATGATAGTGGTAGCACTCAAGTGATTGGGTACCCAAAGTCTAAGAACTCTAGAACAATACAAACTTTTAGAATAATTAATGTTACATGAGAGATGCTTTCCCTTTATTTTAATCTTTGTTTACCACTGTTGACTGCCAAGTCAAACTATTGGAGCAGTTGGGGGCTGTACTACTTTTTTCTTTTTAAATAATTTTTTTCTTTTTTGATAAAAGATGAGACCATGATCTTAATTTTTATTAATGGGATAATAAAGATTTTTTTTCAATTTTTTTTATATTTATACGTAATTTTTTATATAGTTTAAAAAAAATACTATCAGTACTATAAATTGACTCTCATAGTTTAAAAATCTGACTCGGCCCATATTTATACTATCTTCGTATCAGTCCCCATGGCCCCTTTTACAGTAAACTAAACAGAATTACTATTCGTTATCAACGCACTGTGCGTTGTGATGTAAAAAAAAAAAAAAAAAAGAAAGGAAATAGAACAGAGACAAAGAACTATAATAAAGTGGTCCTCAACCATTATAATGTCTATTGCGTTCTTGCTACAGAGAAATTCACTTTAAAGTAAACTAAAGAAAAGGATAGCTGATGTAGACTAGACTGTAACGATATTTACCGTTTTATTACTGTAAAAAAAATATCAGCTTTGGATGATTTGATAAGTGCGACAGCACTGAGATAAGCAAAAACACATGAGGTGTAAACTACGTCACAAAACCTTGCAAATAAATTCTTATTTTCAAGACAAATCGAACAAATTCATTAAATGGCCTTGATAGACCTCTTTTTGCTTCCAATTTGCGGGACAAAGCAAACCTACAAGTCTATAAAATGGCCTTGAAAGACCTTAGCCTAATGAATCACTTTCATAGAGAGGTTCTTTGTCTAGAGAATAAATAGACATTTATGTAGCGTGACACTAGGAAATAGGAATACTTGGCTCTCTTTGTATTTATGCTGTCAGTGACTCGTTACACAGTGTGATACAGATTGGTCGCCTTACACGGAATCTGGTTTCCTTCTGGAAGGGTTTGAAAGTTGAATGCTTTCTTGTGAGTTTTAACATTCTTCAATCTTCCACGTCACCCGGAGAAGCGTCCCATCAATTTGACATTAATAAACTGATTAATGCTCTATACACTACTTAATATATACTCTAATCACACTTAAAAAATCGTTAATACTACTGTAGCAAGGTTAGCCACGGTAGCATGGTCCATCTTTTTTTTCTATAATTCTATATTAGCAATTAAAATGATTATATATTAATCGAACCGTTACATATCACTGAATTATACAAATTAGATAGGATAAGTTGACATGTATTATTTATTCATCAATTTTACATATTGATCTCTATAAAATCGGTTAATTAGAGAGTAAATCTCAGTATATCACAATTTATTTGAGTTTTAGAGTTTTTAGGTTCTCAACATATAAGAGATTAAACAAGAGAGATAGAGAGAGGGGAGGAGGTTTTTTGGCAGAATTTCAACTCTTTAAAAATGAATTCATCTCAAAAAGATTGAGAGAGACTATATAAAGCAAATAAGGAAAGTGAATTTTATTTTCAAAATTAATCTCATGTTCTATCATGTTTTTTATCACGATCTAATTGGAATTAGACTCTGCTCTATAAGGCAAAGTTATAAATCTTTCTTTTAACTTTCCATCCATATGTAATACGCCAAAAACGGACATAGTATGAGGGCGCTATGATCAAAATACGAAACATGCGCAACAGTTCCAGAACATGGTAGTCTAAATTAAGCACCACGTTCTACCATGTTTTTTTACCATGATCTGTTTCGAATTAGGTTTTTTCTCCAGAGAGGAAAAGTTCTAGATCTTTCTTTTACCTTTTCAGAAATATATAGAACGCTAAAAACGAATGTCTATTGAGGGAGATATGGTCAAATTAAGAAATGCTACGAATCAATTTTAGAAAATGTGGTAAACTATTTTGGACAAACTTTAATTATGGAAACAATTCATAAAATAAACATGAGCCATAATTAACAATAGCCATTGGGCTTTGTTTATTGTGTCAAGTACTATTTTTTTTATTTAAACTAATCAAATACAATTAATCTAATTAATTATAGTATCATATATAATTATCCCAAATAATTATATTTCTCATGTTTTGGTGGAGAAACCAATTTATTTGTCATGTCATACGTGTCAAATAAATTAAGGAGCATTTCTAACTAATTTCTTATTGGCGTGACCCTGTGAAATCTATGTCACATGGCAATGGAATCTGAAACTTTATTCAATTCCATAAACTGCAAGCGGCACATAGCAATATGCATTGTAGTTACCCAAATGACACAGATGATAAGTATCATACTGTATCACAATTCCTAAGCAACAATTGCCTCTTGTCAATTCCATGTCTCATGATATCATTCATAGATCCAAGGTTAGAACGTGTCATTCTTGTAAATCTACTTGTTTCTTGATTTTGAAATAATTCAGTAATTATGATTAACTCCTTAATCATATGTGCACATACTTGTATTATTTCATTAAGGGGCCTAGTGATATCATCACTCATCTTATAAGGGACATTGATATTCTTGATAATTACTATCTCTCCACATAAGAGATACATACTGAGGTAGAATCTGTATGATTGTCAGTTACGGACAACGTTGGATAATATCCACGAATACATATTCTCATGTGAGAGAAACAATCATCTCATACCTTATAATTCCAGACACAAATAAAACACTAATGACATAAACACAATTAATATTAAATATTTTATTTTGATCACGTCCAATCCCCTGATCTCCATAAGATACCCATTTTATTAAATTGATAATTCCTTGTCATATGATCTGCAGAACATGATAATCATCTAATCTAAATCCTAATATTATACCGGTAATTAATGTTCCTTGTTAATTACCAAGACTAGAGACACTTTAGAGTATTTATTAACTCCTTTATAGAGTTTCACAATTTCAAGTTCTCAACCTGAATGATTTATAAGTAACAAAATAATCGAGGAACAAAATGATAAACAAATCATTCAGTTACATGAATAAAATTTAGAATACAATCATCATATGATTGACTTCTAGATCATAACACCTACAAAGCGAATGCATTAAAATAACTTATAGAACTTCATTTTTTTTACCGCTTGATTTTATACTAGATAAATTCAAATTTTTGCATGTAAACGCTTCACTCGTGAAGTAGATCGGTTTCAACAATTTGAATTCATTGTCTGAGTCCAATCCAGTAGATTTTAGTGTTATGCTCACCAAAACTTCTTACGATTAGTTTTTATTAAGAAGAGGCACGTGATCACTCAAAAGAGAACGATGTTTTCTTTTAAAATTTATAAACTTAGAAATGTTATCGGTTCGGACTGCAAGCGCACAATTCTATAGAGTAGTATAATCGAGGTTGATCCACAGGAAAATTGATTTAGAGTCTTGAGCGGTCAAATCACAATCTTTCAAAAAGTTAGACGAAATCTGAAAATTTGAGAGTTGAAGTTGTGATCAATGTAAATTTGATAATAATTAAAAGTAATTAAAATAAATATAGAGATGAGAATTCCTAGAGTTTCGGCACACCATTGCTACTCAATCCACTTTGATATTCTACTTCTGTCGGGTTTGATTTCCTGTTGTTGTTTTATGAAAGACACCACATAGGTCACTGCGAGTTATCTTACGCAAATGACAGATCTTTCATCGAGATTCTACATAGGACACTGCGAGTTATCTTACGCAAATGACAGATCTCTAAATACACAAGTTACTACATAGATCACTGCGAATTATCTTACGCAAATGATAGAACTTGGTTCGCATTTTGTTGTTTCAATTTATAGTTTCCCCGCTAAGGTTTTCTTCACATAAATCTAATGACTCCCAACGAGGTTAATTCGTGCAATATAGTTTCTCTTACCATTAAAGCATTGTCACTACCCTAACGGATTAAACTAGATCATCGAATTTAGATGAAGGGATAATAAATCACAAAAGCATTTCAATTAAACAATAAGAAATCATAATCAACAGAAAATATATATATCAAAGCATCATGAGTAACAAGGTTTACTGCCTAGCCCCTAAGAAAAGAACTTAGCCGCGGAACGACATTATTACAATCAGTCATCTCTTTCTCACTTAATCAAATCTAACCTAAATTACAAATATACTAAACTATTCTGTCCAGGGTGCTTATATAGGAGTGGAGGGACGTCTGGAGTTGAGTGGAGGCCAATAAATATGATCTGGATACAGCTGTCCGCAGTTATTCCCCAAAAGGAGCCTTGGTTACGGACCGTATTAGGTGATACGGTCCGTATTGAGACCATGTCGCTGAAGGGCTTAATGCGTATTCCGCTATCTCCTGGTCCGTATCTGGCTAGGTCCGTATCAGGCAATACGGGCCGTAACAGAGCCTAAGTAGATGAGCGTCGCTAATCCGATTGACCTGATTCTTACTCCATTTGGTGTAAAATAGTCGAAAAAGCTGTTTTCTGCAATAAAACATAAAGAAGGGTGACAGTAGCATTTTTCTCTAATTAATTAGATATAAGTGTGAGATACTATGCAAAACCTAAGTCAAAATCCTACGTAATTCATCATTATTTTTTATCAGCACGCCCCGAGGATTAGTTGGGTTCAGTGGAAGAGCCACATTGAACCAAGTGTTGGCAACTGCCTACGGTATTTTGAAAACCGGGTATAAGTTTATGTATAATTAGACTATTGTTTACTGATGGAGAAAATTTTACCTATTCCTGAACACAGGGGCGGAGTCAGACCTTTAAACTATGAAGGTCAAATGTGATAATCATATAAACTTTTTATGCTGTGAACGATGATCAATTTTACCGTATCCATAACATTTTATTCTAATTTATATAAAAAATCATATATAACACAAATTTTTGAGAAAAGAAACTACCTCCGCCCCTGTCCGGACAACTTACGGTCTGAATTGCAACTTGATAATCCTAGCAGTAAATTTTCTTGACAACGTCTCTGGTTGGGTTTTGTATTTGTTACTGTTTTAAACTCATATTTTAGGACTTTGTATTTTTTATCTAAATTATCAAATTTAAAATAGGAGGATCACTCGAAATGATTATTTTGACAATTTAATAATAATTTTAAACAAATAAAAAAATAAAAAAAATATGTTATCTATAGTGTAGCAATGTAGTTTTAAGTAGTTTAAGAATTGTTTGACAATGTATTATAGATCATTAATACAAGCACACCAGCTTAACCAGCCGATAAGAGTAAAATTTTGATGATATCATCGGATGAACTGTGTTCGTTCTAAATCGAATGATCCAAACTGGTGTAAATCAGAACCGTACAATCTCCATTACGACCACAAAAGCTGACCAGTGGACTGCCTCACCCTCACTGCCACAGTCACACAAACCGCGGCATCCCTCGTGCACTGCTCTCTCTTTTTTGTTTCATCACTCTTCCCAAGTCCCAACTCTCTCTCTCTCTCTCTCTCTGGAGTAACCACACCTTATTTACTCTCACGCGCTTTCTCGATTTCTATTTAAACTGCTCCTCTCTCCCCTTCTCCTTTCATACCTCACACGGTCACACCTCTCCTTTTCTCCCTCAAATTCAAACTCTACTGTCCACTCTTTTAACTGTTACTCCTTAATCCATGGCCAGCATGGTCTCATGGATCTCTGAGCCGTTGCCGTTACAGAACGACGCCTTTACCAGAGCTCTCCAGTTCTCCCTCTCCGAGACCTCCTCTTCATCCACTGCCTCCATCGACCAGTTCGGGTTGCCAGCTGATTGGATCGGGTCGGATCTGAACTGCCAGATCGGTTCCGATCTTGCAAACGCGCAAGCACAGCCCGGCATGACGGGCCGGGTTGCGAAAAGAAAGAGAAAATCACGCGCTTTGAAGAGGAATCTGACGACTTACATCAGCACTGATGCAGCGAATTTCAGGCAGATGGTGCAGCATGTCACTGGTGTCGGGTTTGAGTTCAGCGAATCGGGTTTGGGGGCTGAACCCGGTCTGGTTAGAGCTGAACGGAAGAGTGCAGGGAGTGCTGCTATGCAATCTAGCTGTGTATTGCCTACGCTTGACACGTCAGCATTCTTACTTAACCAGGAGGGGCTGATCGGAGGAGCACTGGAGGGAAGAGAGTCGGTTGGGCTGGTCGTGGGTCCAGGTAGAGACCCGGTTTTTCAAATGGATCCGCTCAATTGCTTCCCTACGCTGGAGTCGTGGAGCGTTGTCTGAGAGGAGGTTCAAAAGAAATCTTCTGTTTTTTTTTCCCTCCCTTTTTATTTTGTAGTATCCTCTTTTTGTTTTAGAAACTCCACGAGGGAGTTAACTTGATGGTAATGTCAAATATGTACAGCACATGGTGTGGCCATTTGGGGAATGCATGTGGTGTACATCTGTTGAGGCATGAGGATAAAAATATAAAATGTAATTCTTAATTAGACTTATTATTAGGAACTTTTTTTTCAACTCCCACGGAGACGGAGGTTTGATTAATTAGCTTAATTGTTGTTTAATTTTCCTATCTTACCTCTCACTAGCATACTACTTACTTTTGGAAGTTCGAATAGTTATTCTGTCCTCTGTTAGAAAAAGACTGTTCTGCCCTTTATTTCTCCCCATTTATTCTTCTTTTGGTAAATGTGATTGTTGGGTAATAATATCTTGTTAAAATGTACAAAACATTTCATTCCACCTACGTCATCCCCACACTCACTACGTATTATTGGTGAAGGTTGCAATGGCTATGATGATTAAAAATGATATGATGAATGAAAAACTTTATGAAAAGCTTTTCTTTAAAAAGGATATGATAAGTAAAAATGGATATCACTATCAGTTCTAGGTGAAACTATATATTATTGAAATACTCTCTTATAATTAATTAAGTGATGGCCTTAAAAAAATATAGAATTTATATTTCAAAAAAACTATAAGTGCTATTTTGACCCACTAACACGAGCCTTAAATTTCACATTTTTCTCTAATCATAAATTCATCTTGTAAGTGCTATTTTGACTCACTCAAAGACGGAAATATTATTTTTACTTAAATACCGGACGGACTTAAAAGCTTATCGAACCTAAAAATATATTCGATGCTCTTCGATCGTACTTTGCTCTACTAGAAAGTACATCGTTTGTTCTTTATTGTGAAGCTCTTTTTTTTTTTTTCCTCTCTTTTGATTCTCATTCCATCGGATTTCATATCCAGTTCAAAATTGTTAATAGAGTAAACCTTACAAAAAAAAATTGTTAATAGAGATTTAAAATGAGTGTTTATGGGCCTTTCACCTAAATTTAAGAGATTTAAAATGGGTGTTTATGGGCCTTCATTGGGCCATATTTTGAGGCTTACTTTGAAGGTGCGTTGCATTTCGGTAACCTTAAAAATTTGAGCATATTGGTTGAGAATTTAAAAACTTTGAAGGTTCACTGGTTCAGTATTTAACTTCACTTGAAAAGCTTTCAATTATTGAATGCAGCAAACCGCTAGATTTACCTGACAATTCAGGACTGCAGAAGGAGGCCCCTAAGTTCCTTGAAAATACACAACTCATCGGTTTGCAAGAAATATCACCCATACATACCACTTGTACCAAATTTTCCAGATTCAGTAACACTTTTTACCAAAATTACCAGCACTTGGTGAAGTAAGACTGTAAGACATCTCAAATTCAAAAAAGATTGGGCCCACTTTTTACCTATTAGAAGGATTCCTACACAACGTGCGTAAACATATTTTACATTAAATTAATTCAAACACCCAACTAGACTAGACATGACAAAGTGTTCTCCCACATTCCATTTATGTTGTCTCCAGCTGGCTGCTTGACCCTTGATCCGGAGCCGAGCGACCTCCTCCTCGGAAGTCGGAAGTCGGAAGTCCCAGCATGGATTTTGCCAGAACTCCGCGCCGTATTGCCACCTCCACGGAAACCAACTACGCACAAACCCCACGCCGCGTGAACACATCCTTGGAATCCGATTTTCCCCCAACTCCACTCCGTCGTACCTCCACTGTAGCATCAGACTTTCCCAGAACCCCATTGCGTCGCACTTCCTCTCGACAATTCGATTTTCCCTCAACTCCACGTACACCACGAAGGAGAGGCGCAGCGGGAGAAGTTGACTTCCCGCAAACCCCGCGCCGCCGTCGCAATCCGCCACCTCAGCAAACTCAGCCGAACAATTCGACTTCCTCCGCCTTGCCACACCGGTTAGTAGTATTGCTAAACGACCATTTCAAGACTCGCGATGACTTGTCCAAAGCGCCGTCTCTCCAGTCACAAATCAATGGAGAATGCAATGCTCTTGAGAAAAGCACGGGTGAGCTCAACGAAAAGGTTTATCTGGCTTGCTCGGAATGGATCTCCCGATCAGAGGAGTTTGGTCTAATTGTTGATGGTTTTGCTTCAATGCTTCCTGAATCTCAAGGTTTAATTTCGTGGTACATCATTTCATATGTTTGGTAATATTGTTCGAACTGGACGAACTAAAATTGTAAACTTGTGCCATCATTAATTGGCCGTGTATCAAATTTGAGCAAAATTGGCACTTGTTTAGCTATCCATCAAATTATTAGAAATTTTCAATGGTTGACTTCTAATGACCTTTTGATGAATAATCAAACAACTTCCAAATTTACTCAAAAATAGCAATAACCATATATTAATGATCAATGATACATCTACAACTTCAGTTATTACATTTCGAGAATTTCCATCATGGTAAATGTCTAAATGGATGTATCATAAAATAGACATGTGGTAGAATACCCTTTAATCATTGACATAGTTGGAGTTCATGATGTGATCTTAAATTTAATTTGGGTTTTTATTTGAAGGTGGGGATGCGGAGAGGATGGTGCGAATTGATCTGCCAAATCTTGCAAAGGAAGTTTGTAAGATTCAGACGATACAATTGTATGCTGGTAACAATTGTCTTTTAATCACAGTTATCTTTGATATGATTTTTGTTATTCGTGTTGTTGCTGTTGATGATCTTTGTTGTTTCTGCTTCTTCAATACCTCTTTCAGAGAAAGCACTGAAGCTTGAGGCAATGGTCGGCAACTTTGAAGATTCAGCCTTTACCATTGTTAGGCAAACCTCTACAAACAAGTCCATTTTAAGTCTTCCACATATGCCAAATTTTAATGTTAGTCTCAATATTTTACTTTACTTTTATCAAAATTACGACCTTAAATTACAATACATGATGATAATCTGATAATGTACCAGACAGATGCAGTACCCTTGTGGTTGTTTTTTATCATTAATGTGGGTTCGAACTTCCGAAAAAAATGTGCATAAAAATCTACCAATGTGCCAGTGAATACACAGAACACTGAAAACCAATTGGCACAGGATTTTACTGGTATGCAACTCGGAATTTATTTTCTTGTTGGCGCTGTTTACAAAGTACCAGAAATCAATAATTCTCCATTTACATGGCAATCTCTTCAATTTGTTGATCTTTGAATTGCACCTATCTCAGGACAGTCAACAGAAACAAGATAAGCTTTTAGATGCCATCAATGTCATGAAAGAAATCGAGCAAGAATTGATTGAAATATGCACAACTAGACCAAAGTGGTCTAATCTAGTAAAGGCTGTTGACTCAAGAGTAGAAAAGGCACTTTCAATTTTAAGGCCCCAAGCTCTGACCAACTATCGGGCCCTCCTTGCATCTCTCGGGTGGCCCCCACCCCTTTTGACAAGTCAAACTGAGACTAATAACCAGTCACAACTAGTCCCAAATCCCCTTCTTTTAATGGATTCTACTAAAAGGATGATTTTTTCTCAAAGCTTTTTAGCCGTGTGTGCATTGCAACATGTACAGTCTCAACGCGATGCAAGGCAGTCCATGAAAAATGAGAAATTACAAAAAGGCCCTTCTTTTGAAAGTGGACTTTGGTCTATAGATGAGCTGGTCCAACCTGTTGCATTCAGGATGGAGCACCATTTTGCAAAATGGTCCTATCAGCCAGAGTTTATTTTCGCACTGGTTTTTAAAATAACCAGAGATTTTATGGATGGGGTGGATGATGTCTTGCAACCTTTGATCGATAAGGCTAGGTTATTGGGTCTGAGTGCAAAAGAGGCTTGGGTTAGTTCAATGGTCAAGGTGCTTTCGGCGTACTTAGAGAAAGAAATATTACCTCCTCTTGTAATCAAATTTCGTGAAAATAAAGATGAGAGCATAGAGGTTTCTTCTTCATGGTTAAATTTGATTGACTTGATGGTTAGTTTTGACAAGAGAATGCGAGTTCTCTCCTCTTCAGGTATTCAAATGATCGAGCCTCTTATAGATTTAAATGAAACATTCTCTAAATCGGTATCGATTTTGTCGACCTTTGATGAACACTTAGATTGGCTTCAAATCTGGGCGGAGATAGAGGTTAGTGCTGCCCAAGAAAAACTGAAGCCCGAACAAGAAAATGAGAAATGTTGGTCTTATGAAATTAAAGATCATGCTAAAGTTGAACTGGAGCATAACTATAAATTCCTTCTATCTACTAGAGAGGAGTATAGGGCACCACCAATTGTAGACGCTATTCTGAAAAACGCATCACTGATGATTGAGAGAGGCCGAGCTTTACCTACTAAAAGCACAAAAGTTGAATTTATCAGAAAATCAGGAGTTCTGTTTCTTAACCATTTCTTTGTATTATTGCTTGAAAGGTGCCGCGACTTAGAACTAATCACCTCAGCCATAGATGAAGATGCAATGGTGACAATTGCTGGTTCAATAAATGCAGCTCGATATTTTGAATCAGTTATTTCCGAGTGGGATGAAGATATAAGCTTCTTGGATTTGGATTCTGCTGATAAGAACAAAGCGAGATCCTTTTTTGCTGATGAGCTACTGTTTTTGGTCAAGTTAGAAACTGATTGTCTAGAAGAAATAATGTCAGCAATTCTACTTGAATTTGAGGCTCTCTCATATGACTACATTCAAAATATTGATCAATGGGAAGATGAAGGAGAGCAAAAATGTGATATGTCAGAGGATGAATTTGAAAATGGAACTGTTTCTCTGGGTTTTGTCGAAGCATTGGAAATCTTGAGAGACCGCATTTTGAAATTGAAGGATTTCCTAAATTCCAAGGATTTCTTTGATCTTTGGAGAAGTGTGGCTGAGGGACTAGACTACTATATTTTCTCTAGCATTCCATGGATAGATGTTAGGTTTTCCAATTCAGGAGTGTACCAATTTAGGATTGATATGAGGGCAGTTTTCCTTGTATTTAAGCCGCTTTGTGCAAGGCCAGAGGCGTTCTTTCCTTTTGTGAGTGATTGTTTGAAACTTTTGAGCATGAACAAAGAGGATGTTGAATGGTTTCTAAAGGAATTGAGGATGAATGAAAGTAGATTGAAAGAGTGGCTGTGCCAGAAGGGTTTGCATCATGTAAATTCTAGTCAAGCCAAGATGATATTAGTAGATAGGAATTTTGGAGAGTAGTTCATTTGTTTGTGTGGGTATGTTTCTGTTACAAAGACTATAGTGGTAGAATTGTTTTTCTTTTTTCTGTTGTTTCCACCTGGTGGAAACGAGTTGGTTCATCTTCTTATTTTTTTTTTCTTTCTTGAGATTTTTTTCTCTGTGTCTGATTTATGGAACAAATTCTCGAAGTTCATGTTTCAGATGATAACAAAATTACGACTATCTAACATCCTTTTGCATTCGATTCGGAGTGAGTCTATGGTACTATGCATATCACGGGTTGGTCCATAATACGGTTCGCAGTTCTAACGGTCGATCCAAACCGTTCAACGTGATCATGAATATATACTTGCGGACTGAATTTTATATTTTATATTTTTTTAGAATAGGTAGAAAATCACTAGACCATCCAAAAACAGAGATTTTCTACTTATCTTTAAAAATAGTAAAAAGTTTCTAAAAAATATAAAATTTGATCTGCAAGAACATATTCATATGAAAATTATGTTGACGGTTCGGATCGACTGTTAGAATTTGAAAACAAAAATATTAATCCGTATTACGGATCAAATCGTGCTATGCATAGTACCATAGACTCGCTCTTCGATTTGTATTTAACATCCTTTTGCATCCGATTTGTATTTACTTTCTTATTAGGAGATAAGGTTTTAATGTCTTCATTTTTTCTCTATTATGTCTGTAATTCTCAATTTTAATTAACAAAAGTTATAAAATTTATATGTCAAATTAAAATTATTAGATATGATATATATTATTTTCTAAAACATTTACATAAAATATTATCACTTTTTAATTTTTTTATACGAATCAATAACTAAAAAAAATATTCACATCATTATATTTCTACAAATTCTTGATGACATTTAAAACAAAATAGAATGCTAAATCTTTTACATATATATAGAGAGAAAATAATGTCACCATTTAACCATTTTACTTTGATATTAAAATTTAAAATTTTTAAATTTGAAATTAAAAACATAAATAAAAATATTAAAAGTGATAACATGTAATCTTATAAGAATCTATTTCACCTGCTTCTATACATGAGAGTTGGTTTTTGTTTTGATAGAGGCCTGTTACGCTTGCGCATGACGGGCGCCTTTTGTCGCTTCTATATTTTTTTTGTCACGGTTCCATAAACTGTACCATAGAAAAGCAACTGTCTTACCACAGAAATGTCACGCCTTTTGTATACGAAGTTTGGTACTTGTTTCTGTTTTGATTCAAATACCATAGAAAAGCAACTTACCACAGTTACAGTGGGTCCAGACGGGCACTAGTGAAATGAATAATGATAGTCCTCAGTTGGCACTTGGCAGCCTTGTTGTTGCACACATATCCGGAGGCTCATGAGAGATTTTTCACCTATTCTATAATTACTGTTGGAACTATGTAATTATCTTGCAACTCTCTTGGAGACTCATAAGAGATTTTTCATATGACTTATTTTATAATTACTGTTGGAACCACGTTACCATCTTGCAATCTCTCCGGAGGCCCATAAGAGATTTTTCATATGGCCCATTCTATAATTATTGTTGGAACTATGTAATCATCTTGCAACTACTCCGGAGGCCCATAAGAGATTTTTCATATGGCCCATTTTATAATTACTGTTAGAACTACGTAACCATCTTGCAACCCCTCCGGAGGCCCATAAGAGATTTTTCATATGGCTCATTTTATAATTACTGTTAGAACTACGTAAACCATCTTACAACCCC
Source organism: Carex parvula (assembly GCA_025461045.1). Lineage (NCBI taxonomy): Eukaryota > Viridiplantae > Streptophyta > Magnoliopsida > Poales > Cyperaceae > Carex > Carex parvula. The sequence continues at coordinate 172,861 of JAJGRW010000634.1, read as the reverse complement.
TCCGGAGGCCCAAAAGAGATTTTTTATATAGCCCATTTCTATAATTACTGTTGGAATTACGTAACCATCTTGCAACCCCTCCCGAGACCCATAAGAGATTTTTTATATGGCTCATTCTATAATTACTGTTAGAATTACGTAACCATCTTGCAACTCCTCTCGAGGCCCATAAGAGATTTTTCATATGGCCCATTCTGTAATTACTGTTGGAACTACATAACCATCTTGCAATCCTAGATGATACTTTAATGTTATGCAGTAATAATATTAAATATATCTTCCTACGTAACAAAAAATGGACAAACAACTTTGTATACAAAAGTTTTCTATTCTTCCCTTCTCTCTTCTCTCTTCTTTCTCCTTAGAATTTTAATATTTGAGAATGAGAATAAGTAAACATAAGCCAGTCGGATCCGGTCACCCCTTTTCTCTCTCCTCTCATTTTCAATTTCTTTTTTTAACCTGACCCTTAATGTAGCTTCCAGTTTTATGACCTCATTAAATTTTTCGATACACTTATTTGTAATTTCTAAAAATACACGTCAATTAGTTACAATATACGCGTCACAATTTAAATTTATAATTATTAAAAATGCATGTTGATTACTTGCAAAATTCCAAATGTATATAACGGTTTTGCATGTTATATATGTCATTCTTGAATTACGTAATTCATTGCTTATGAAAAATCATGACTAGGGAGGTGGTCGTTGTATTTATTTTTCAAGTCATATTAATTTATTGATCGTATTTTTTTTTCAACGAGCATAGTTTTGACTATAAAATCATCTCCGACTCATGTCCGATCAGGTATGATCAAGTGGTATGACCGTAATTCGGAGCAGCTAGCAATCAAGTGGCACTGACCTCTAGGCTCTAGCTCTCCAATCATAGTACTTTTTTATTTTATTTTTTTTATGAGAAGATGTTGATTAATTGTTTGACAATGTTTATTTTGGAAAATTTAAAACTACGACAATCAATCGGAATTTTTTTTAATAACCATAACTAGAAAAATAAAATTTACTGAATCAACATAATTGCTTAGTTTCTTTTACAAAACATTACAAGTACCGAGTACGCAATCGGTACATAAAAAGAGGTACTCAATAGCATATTCGGTACATTCCTCATGTCACATTTTTTTCATGTGGCATAAAAGTGTGAAATTAGAACGTACCGGATAAGTTAATGGATATTCCTTTCATGTACCGAATAAGCTACTCGGTACTTATAATTTTTATAAAAAACCAATCAACCACATTGGTTCGATAAAATTTATATTTTTAATTATGGTTTAAAAAAATCATCGGTCGACAATATAGTTATTAAAATCGGAAAATTTGTAGAAATATTTTTAATACTTTAGATATGAAGTATATCAAATTTTATATAATTTGAGAATTAAATGATCACTATTCAAGTAAAATAACACAATAATATTTTCGAATATTTCGATGGATGGTTGTAGATTTCAAATTACCCAAAATTTGATACACAATTTGTTTAAGTTATTTTAACATGTAATTTTATTTCTTTATTTTAATAACAGTTTGATTGGTTTTCCAAAACCTATACGAAATTATGTTAATTAGTTGAATAATTATTTGAGTATTCTCAATCCCCACACTCTCAAAATTTCCGCACCCCATTTAATAAATTATATGCTATGGTCCTCACTAATTATTATTTTAAAAAGATATTATATAGTCCCACTAATTATATGGTCCCATGATCAGAGTCAAAATAACGACGATTTACGTAGGGTTTTGGCTTAGGTTTTGCATATTTTCTCACACTTATGTTTAATTTATTAGAGAAAAAGACTACTGTCACCCTTCTTTATGTTTTATTGCAGAATACAGGTTTTGGGACTATTTTACACCAAATGGAGCTAGAATCAGGTCAATCGGATCAGCGACGCTCATCGACTAAGTCTCTGTTACGGTCCGTATTGCCTAATACGGACCAGGCCTAGCACAGACCAGGAGATAGCGCTGGGAGCACTAAACCCTAACCGTCAAGGTCCTAATACGGACCGTATCGGCTGATACGGTCCGTATCCGAAGGCATCTCTTGGGAATAACTGCCGACAGCTGTTTCCAGATCAGTTTCTTAGCCCCTAGTCAGCCTCTACACGTCCCTACACTCCTATATAAGGCTCCTGGGCAGAGGGATTAGTTATCTTTGTAATTAGGGTTAGATTTGATTAAAGAGAGAAGAGAGGAGTGCTTGTAACAATGCCGTTCCGCGGCTAAGTTCCTTTTCTTAGGGCTAGGCAGTAAACCTTGTCACTCTTGATGTTTTGATATATATATTTCTGTTGATTATGATTTCTTATTGTTGAAACAAAATGCTTTTGTGATTTACTATCTCTTCATCTAATTTCAATGATCTAGTTTGAGACCGTTAGGGTAGTGACAGTGCTTTAATGGCAAGAGAAACTATTTGTATGAATTAGCCTCGTTGAGATCTATTAGATTTATGTGAAGAAAACCTTAGCGGGGAAACCATAAACCAGACCAACAAAACGCGTACCAAATTCTATCACTTGCGTAAAGTAAATCGCAGTGATCTGTGTAGTAATTTGAGGTATTTGAGAGATCAGACATTTGCGTAAGGAAAATCGCAGTGTCCTATGTAGAATCTCGGTGAAAGATCTGTCATTCTTGCGTAACATAAATCGCAGTGACCTATGTGGTGTCTTTCATTAAACAACAACAGGAAATCAGACGCAACAAGAATATTGTCAAGGCGGATTGAGTGGCAATGGTGTGCCGAAACCCTAGGAATTCTCATCTCTATCTTTATTTTAATTACTTTTAATTGCTTCCTAATTTACATTGATCAAAACAACATCTCTCAATTTACAGATTTCATCTAGCCTTTCGAAAGATTGTGATTCGATCGCTCAAAGCATTGAACCAATATTCCCTGTGGATCGACCTCGAATATACTACTCGATAGGATTGTGCGCTTGCAGTCCGAACCGATAGCATTTACGAGTTTATAAATATTAAAAGAAACATTTCTCTCTTTTGAGTGATCATCCCACTAATTATTATTCTAAAATCACTGCAACACTCTTTTTCTATGGTTCCCACTAATTATATAATTCCTCATTTTTCAGCCCCGGCACTCGTCTCCGCATCAACATTCATAGATATAAATACTTGGAAGATAAGATATTAACACTTAAAAAATAAGATATTAATACTTTGATGCATAACTTGTTATGATCATCCCTTTTTCTAGTCCCTCAATCGTCCCCGCATCAACCTTCCTCTAATGAAGTAGTGGGGACCCCGTATCACCGCACCAACCTTCCCCAATTATCTCCGCTTCAACTTTTCTCTAACAAAAATTGTTGACCACATAAGTATAAATGCTTGCAGTACTTGCCGAAATTTTTATTTATAACATTTTTAAAAAATAAATTAATAAAATAACCATCGTTTTTGGTCAATTCTAAATCTAACACGGCCGCAGAATGCCGGAGCGGACCCATATGGGGGGGGCTGCAGAATGCCGGAGCGGTCCCAGGGGCCGCAGAATGCCGGAGCGGTCCCCAGCCTATATAAGGGGCCGCTGGGTTCCGATTTCATAACATCTCATTTCAAGTTTCAATCCCTTCGACCTCGGGTAAGTTTTCTTCTTCTTCTCTAGTTTTAATTTTTAGTGTAGAGTAGTAATTAGGTGTAGGTTTAGGGTTTAGGATTAGGATTTAGGGTTTAGGGTTTAGATTTAGCATTTAGAATTAGATATTAATTTAGGATTTAGAATTAGAATTGTACCCAAATTTAATTAGAATTGTACCCAAATTTAATTCTATTGTACCCAAATTTAATTAGAATTGTATCCAAATTTAATTCGATTGTACCCAAATTTAATTAGATTGTACCCAAATTTAATTAGAATTGTACCCAAATTTAATTAGAATTGTACCCAAATTTAATTCGATTGTACCCAAATTTAATTAGAATTGTACCCAAATTTAAACCGGACTTTTACCAAACTCTCATATTTGACCAAAAATTATCCAATACAGCATGAGTACCAGTAGACCATCCTCCAGTAGACCATCCTCCAGTAGGGGTACACAGCATGCTCCTACAGCCACGCCATACGAGATGTCTCAATACATCGAGACAGCATTGGCGGATGTTCCGGGTATCCGGAGTCGCGCCGACAGGGTCAGCGACTTCTTGTGGTATCCGAATGCGGAGCATCGGATTTTAGAGGCTGCCACTGGGGTAAGTAAATTTGTCATTCCGAATTTTTGATGAATGAACTTGATCTGATTATTTAATTAAATGCAGGGTTTGGATGCGGTTACGGTTCGTCACAACCGCCAGCATCTACGGTTAGATGTTTTGGTAGATTCTTATTTGTAGTATTGGTAGATGTTTTGTCAGATACTTATTTATTTCGTTGATTAGTTTCTTGTTTGTTTGATTTTGTTGTTATTTATTTATTTTGTTGTTGATTTCATTATCTCAGAGTACACAAAAGAATTTCAAAGAAACCACATATCTAAAATATCTGAAATATTTCAAACGAATGACATATCTAAAATACGATACGACTAAAAATCAATTTAAACCACATTCGAAACTAAATAACCTTAACAAATTAAATAACCTTAACAAATTACAATTTCGTATTTCTAAAATAAAAATAAAGGGACCGCTCCGGCATTCTGCGGCCCATGGGACCGCTCCGGCATTCTGCGGACCCATATGAGGGTCCGCTCCGGCATTCTGCGGCCGTGTTAGATTTGAAATTGATCAGAAACGATGGTTATTTTATTAATTTATTTTCTTAAAATGTTATAAATAAAAATTTCGGCAGTACTTGATATTAATACCTTTAAACGTCATCAAGTGTCATATGTAAAAAATACTTGCAAGTATAGGTATAAATATTTACATGATGAGGTAAAAATACTTGTGTGACAACGAGCCCGAAAGTACGTCATCATGGATCTCATTTGAAAGAAAAAATTGCGTAGAAGACGTTCATGATTTTTGATTCGCAAAATTCCTCACAAATTATCAGAAATATGGACGAGATTGAACGGAGAAAAAAAAAACCACCTCTAAAAACGTGTATGGTCCCCTATGTAGTTTGGTTAAGGAGACAATTATTTACGTAAAAATTATTCACTTTATAGGTATAAATAATTATGTGCATAGATATAAATATTTAATTGCATAAGTATTTTAGAAAAAAAAATTTAGTGTTAGAGTTTTACGTTCCCAAAATCATTATAGTAGTTATAGTGCAGATACAGTGTGAGTACTTTGTTGTAAGCTCCCTAATTAATTAGTTTTGTTAGCAGTTGTCACTTAAGTTGGCTTTTTGTTGTATTTTAATTATATTAATTGACGGTCAATTTAGATTTTGCCTTCCCACCTAAGATGTACTGCCCAGCGCTGCAATTTATTTTGAAAGTTTAATATTTATATTTCTTTTCTTTTACAACCAATAATATGCAAAACAGAGAACTCATCGACCGCGATGTAAAGTAAAGTGATGCGACAACAATGATTTATTTATTTTTTATTTTTTTCTATAAAAGTTCTTTTGAGATTGCCACAATTTATAATAAATAAAAGAGAATTAGGAACTACAATTTCGTTTTTTATTCATAAAACATTAAAAAATTTAAGAATTAAATTCGTAGCATATTTTTTTTTTCAAAAAAATTAAAAACTAATAAAATCACGATAATTCGTTGCGACTTATAGATCTCAATGATTCGGATCGCCATGAATTCTAATGGTTCACAACTAAAGAGCGCAATTAGCTAGAAAGTAGTAACGAATGATTGAGATATTTGATTATTTTACAAATTTTTTTTATTAATTTGTTAATTTTGTTATTGTTGGGAATAAAATAATCGGACTGCGATGTGTTTTATTGACCCGGTCAAAAGTCTTCATCTGTGGTCCCCGGTTCAATTTCGTTTGTGACCCGGATGGTTCCCAACTTCCCATTGAGATTGAGTTAGATATTCTTATCCATATTTGCTATTTAATCCCACATGGATGCTCAATTATTTGGTCCACCATACAATCGATCAAACTGTGTTATATAATTTAGGGTTTTTTAATCCAAGGATCATTATTCATTATTCATTAGCAAGGTGAATTCTCATATCAAAGGATGACCATATCCATATCTTCAAAATTATGCTGTTATAGCAAAAATTATGCTGTTATCAGCGCTATAGCGTGCTATAGCGGGCTATTGCGGTGTAATATGAACATAGCGCTATTTTTTTAGTCGTTCCACGATGATGCGATAAATATTATTTAAACCTTTGAATAATATTATTCGTCAAAGAATTTGAATTGATATAAAGATAAATAACTACTTAATGAGGGAACAGAGTGAGACATAAAGTTGGACAAGGTTCTAAGAAATAATTATTTAATGATAGTAAGTTTGGTGGACTAATTAAAAAATAATCTACAATACTATTAAAACTTATAAAGGCTTTTAGTTGTTACAAAATAATTTTGTTTATATTAGATACATATTAGTATAGAAGAGTTGGATTAATTCAAAGGCATGAATATTTTAGGGGAAACATAAATTTATATTGAACATTGACTGTTATCACGTGCTATATATTTGAAGATGGTTAGCAAATTTTAATCGTCCTATAATATTTTTTAGTCGTATAATCAATGGTACAAGGGAGACGAAACATAATATGGGATGTGATACAATTTTATGAGTATTACTAGGGTGTTCCTAAGTTCACCAAACTCTTTTGTGTAATTCAACTCTAAAATCTATTGAATTAACTTCAACAACGAATTCAAGCCGTTGAAATCCTTCTACTTTAGGAGAAATGCGTCTACATGTGAAAATTTTAAAATTAAAATAATTTTATATAGAGTCAAGTAGTCAAAAGGCGTCCAAAAAATGAATGCATTAAAATTAATTTATAAACTTTCTAATTTTGACCACTTGACTTTATACTAAATTAATTCAAAACTTGAAACTTTTCACATGTAGACACATCACTCATAAGATAGAAGGATTTTAATGGTTTTGATTCGTTGTTTGAAGCCAATTCGATAGGTTTTAGAGTTGAGTTCACAAGGAGGCTTGATGAACTTAGGAACACCCTAGTTCTACTCCAATTTTATAATTATGTGAAATTGCAAGCATATTTATATATATAGAGAGATGAGCAATGGTGAGACGTGGAGTAAAACCAAGTTTTTACTTTATTGCACTATATTTTCATTTTGAAAATTCAAACAACTGATCCAACCGCTCAACATGTTCTCTATATTGAAATGTGCTTGGAGACCAAATTTTACATTTTTTGGAATTTTTTTACTATTTATTAAGCCACTTTGAAAATCGCTGATCCGGTGGTCCATAAATTTTATTGTTTTTTACTGTTCATAGTGGATCAGCGATTTCAAAGTGGCTTAATATATAGTAAAAAAATTTCAAAAAATGTAAAATTTAGTCTCCAAGCATATTTCAATATAGAGAACATGTTGAGCAGTTCGGATCGGTTGTTTGGATTTTCAAAATGAAAATATGACGTGGAGTACAAACTTGTTTTACTCCACGTCTCACCATAGCTCATCTATATATATATTATTTCAAGATATCATAGTAAAAATTAACTTATATTTGTAATTATTTTTCTTCATCATAATCCCTCTTTGTCATTATATATATTTATTGAATTGTTGGACTAGAAAATTAGAAATAAATTGGATGTAGGTATCCACTTTATAATCTACTCTATAGTTTATCCTTCCATATGGAGTAGATTATAAGATTATTAGTTATACTTATAACTACTGGGTTCAATGGGAAAATTAGAAGGCAAAAGAGCTAGGCCCACCTAATGAATTGAAAAATTATATATATATATATATATATATATATATATATTTCCTTTATACCATGTATATTTTCAAATATAGTATCCCTTAAATTAAATTAAATTAAATTATATTTGTTGTTTTCTTAGTTTTAGTTTTGTTGTTGTGTGTAATTAGCACATACTTACGATATTTATTTTTTATTTCGGACTCTGATAATAGTTTCCGCACCATAACTACCATAACTGTTTGGGGGGCCGTAAAAAATTCAGCACTGAATTTTTTTCCTGAATTATTAATACCTATGCACGCAAGTATTTATACTTATGAAGTGAGCAATTTTTACGTAAATAATGGTCCCCCAACCAAATCTCCCAAACGTCCTGGCATTGTCTCCGTACCATAACTACCACAACTATTTGGGGGAACTGCAAAAACTCCAACACTAAATTTTCTTCTTCTAAAGTATTAATCCATATGCACGAAAGTATTTATACCTATGAGGTGAAAAATTTTATGTAAATAATTATCTCTCCAACCAAATCTCCCAAACGTCTCCACACCATAAATATCTATGGGAGACCACTCAAATTAAATGGGCGGGGGGGACCATACACGTTTTCAAAAATATTAATATTGCCAAACTATATATGGGACTGCAAAATCATCAAATCTTTCAAATTGCATAAACAAACACCCAGCACGCCCTGCTGGTAGTGACAGTGTCGCATGCGGGGTAGTTGTGGAGCAATCTATGCCGCATGTGACAGTGACAGTGACAGTGCCGCATGCGACATAGAAAAACGTCGAACTTGTACTTTGCATAATTAAGAAGGACAGGAAACCTGAACCCTAGAGGCTCTACTGTTTAACCTTTACTAGCTATATACCTTAATTGCATTTATCACCACCACCTCAAACTTTAAAAAACCCGATAACCTAGAGTAGTAAAAATTATTTAAAATCTAATACACTATCCTTGTGGATCAACACCCTAATCATGCTACATGGTAGGATCATACGCTTGTGATCTGAACGTAAGTAGAAATTAGAGTTTATAAATATTTGAGAGTAGTAGTTCATTTTGGACTCAACAACAAACTCACAACAAAATTCACATGAATTAATTTGAGAGTCGCATTTCTGACAATATATTATCTTCAATTGTGAATTTTACATGCATACCCAATATGCTATTTTTCACATATATTGGAACTGTTAACTTTCTTAAAAGAATCCATGTTGTCTATTGGATTCACTTATACTGATGTGATTAGATACTATTTTCCCTCAATTATGGAATTAAAGTATATCTTGAATTACATTGTTTATTTTATTGAGGGGAGTGCATAAATTGAGGGGGAGCACTCTTTTATTGTCTTCTTTTTCCTCTCTTTAATCGATTTCCAAAAGGAGAAGAAAGTGCAAGAGACACAAACATGACATTGGGCAAATTAAGTTTTTTTGGTGTAAATCGGTTTATGCACTTGCTTGTATGTATGTTTTGCAAATCGTCAAAAGGGGGAGATTGTTGGCTGTATGCAATCTTGTATGTATGTTTTGCAAATCGTCAAATTTTTTGACCGCTTGACCTTGTAGCAAATAAATTCGAAACTTTCAAAATTTTGCATGTACATGCTGTTGGCTGTATGCAATCTTCTAATACTCTGTTTGACTAAATTTGCAAAACATACTTGAATTTAATCATTTACATGATTGAGTAAGTTTGCATGTTCAAAGCTTTAATTACAAGATTTATAATGAAGAATCAAAGATAGGTTTAGGGCTTTAATTACAAGATTTATAATGAAGAACCAAGGTTTATGAAGTGCTGAATTACAAGATTCTTTCGAAGAACCTAAGAAGTCAACAAGACTTTACAAAGCTATAGATTTTGTAATAATCAAGTAGTTAAGTAAATTATATTTGAGGCTTGTTGATTTTTGGAGCATCCGCTTTGAACGGACCAAATAGTATGGAACTATATGGCGCAGAAAGTTGCACAGCTGGTATGGAAGATGTGTGCACATGTATTTAAATGTCTCGTGGTTCAATGCTCTCTATTTTCAAGACATGGAGAGAACATCGAACTTGAAACATTCGTTTCTTCCTTTCTGCTATTCCTTCTGGTTCACCCTCGACAGACCCATTGTTCATAATCAGTCTATCGAGAGAGTTTAATGATTGTGGGGACGTTTAACTCCCAGCGGGCGCAAGCTCCCACTGTTAATTACATCAGATGACCCTTCCAAGTCATACTGAACACCTCGTTCATTCCGGGATTTGTGCCTATTTATTGTGAATTAAATAAAGGGGCTAAAAGGGGGACTCATGTATTGATTCTGGTGTTGATTTGGTTTTCTGTATGTACTTGGACATATATATATGTGTGTGATTTTACATTAAAATAATGTTTATAGTATCTCAGTAATGGGAATTTGGGCATTTGAAAAGTGTATGTACAATATTTGTTTATATTTAATTTATGGCATGTTTATTTACATTTTTGTTAATAAAATCATTTAATTTTGAAGAAAAGGGGCATTTTGGTCATTTCAGAATTTGGCCGATGCTTGGACATATTTAATTTTGATTTAGGAACATGGAGAATTTGATTTGGGTTCATTTGGAGGTGGTTTGAGTCAATTTGGACTTGAAATGAAGAAGTTATGGCCAAAAATGACTTATTTGTAAATATTTATGTTTTCCCAGGGGCTTATATACAAAGCTGGAAAGGTATGGATCTGTGATTTGGGTTTTAGACAAGGTTTTATGTGGAAATTGGGCCTTTAAGGGCTTATTTGAGAGAGTTTTGTGTTGTCAGGGACCTGTTTGTAAATTTACAGGGGCTTCGCTGCAAATATTTAAAAATAAGAAGGGCCTTTTACGAAAAGAGTATTGATTTATAATTTTATTTATTATCTGGACTTTGAGATGTGGATTTTCGGGTCTTTAGATTGGTGTATTGGGCTTTAAGATATGGGCTGGGCATCAGGATGTGTGCTGGTTGTTTGATTTATATTTTAGACTTTGAGATCCGTGTTTCCATTCAAACTTCATTCTGGCGCCAGAATTAAAGGTCTCCAGTTGCTTTAAGATCCGTGCAGATGAAATATGTTTTGTTTGATTTCTACTTGTATTTAACGTCTGAATCTTTAAAAATTCATATCTAATAAAGTCAGAAAAATATGAAATTTGTGTCCATTTTGTGTATTTTTAAATTCTCTATCTGATCATGATGTTTGTTTTCAGTCATTCGATACTGCCCATTTACCAGCAGCAGCCCTTTTTTTTATTTAAATGCTGAATTTTCTGTTTTTGAACCTGAACTTTGGAAATTCATATAAAATCGAAATAAAATCAGAAAAATATAAAATTTGTGTCAATTTTGTGTGTTTTAATGTCCTCTATCTGATGGTGAAGTCCATTTTCCTGTTTGGTCACTGTATCAGTCCAGAAAGTTCTGTTTACCAGAGAAGGTCATTTTGGCACTTTTGAGTGCTTTTTCTTGTGCCATTGATGCATGCTTTGTGATTTGATGTTGGTCCACTGTTCCAGAGGGCATTAGGGACTGGTTTAAAGTATTTACAACTGATTCCATGAATTAAACACTATTTTAATGAACTTTCATGGCCCTTTTGCTATGTCTTTGGTACCAATAAACAAAAGGAAAAATGAGAAAATCCAAAATTCCAAAATAATATTTCTTTAGATGTCAAAAATCAGCCAAAATGTGGTTTTATGCAGGGAAGCCCCTGATTTTGTTTAAAATCATGTTTTTAATGTTTGGAGGGACATGTCATTGAGATTTCATTAGATTTAAATATGCAAAAATCATGAACAAGCATAACTTGTTATTTATTTGCATTTTTAAACCTTTCATCTCTCACCATTCATATATTTGAGATATTTAATTTCTTTTAGCATATTTGCTTAAGAAAATCAAATATTCTTTCATACACAAATGGGTCCAAAATGGGCAAATCATTGAAATATCATAGGTTTAAAGCATAAGTGGCATATCATAGCAAATGCTAATGTCTTTTTATACTTTAGACCTCAATTTCTCACTATTTGCACATAATTTTTAATTTTGCCAATATTTATGCATATAAATGCACTAATTATTGACTAAATCAATCCTTTTGTGCAAATAGGCCCTTTGATCATTTAGGTTGAGAGAATAATAGGGGAGACCTCATGGCTCAACCCTACTACCTCTTGTGTTTAATTTTTTTATTGTCACTTTATTATTCTTTTAACCTCTTCACAAAATAATTAATATAGTTTCCATATGAAGGGAGACCTCATGGCTCAACCCTCATACTTCTACTACTTAATTATTTTTAGAAGAAGCTAAAATGAATTAGAAAAAGAAAGAAGCATCAAAGATTAAAACTCTATTATTTTTATTTCATAAGCTCCAAGCAAAAGAGATGATAAAATATTAGCATGTGTATATATATTAATATTTATGTATATATATATTTTTTTTAGAAGGTAAAGCAAGAAGGCAAGAGAAAAATCATATTTTTGATATTTTATTATTATTCTATGAAAGATGCAAGAAAAGGAAGAAGAAATCATATTTAATATTTTTTTTTTGTTTTATCATTATTTCATAAAAGATGCAAAAAAGGAAGTAAAAATCTTTTTATTTGATCCTCAAGCTACATATTTCATTTTGTTCATCCTATGATGAACTAGAAACCATATAGCCTTCACATTTATCATTTTTGAAAGTTTAGAATGAAAAGAAGATAAAAGATCAATGCTCAAGAAAATAAAGAAAAGAAAAGAGATTCACCCAAAAGAAAGCTTCTTTATTTCGATTAAAACTGAAATATATACATATCATTGCTCATCAAGAGCCTTACATCATATAGGTACTGATTACCTATTAAACTTGCTTAAGAAAGCTTCAAGCTTTGAGCTTTTAACCTAACTTTTGTATGAAAATGGGGTTTTCTAGATTGTTTCTTTCACAGGTCTCTCTGGAGAAGAAGAAGTAGAAGTATATGAGGAGTCTTCATTTGGGGTGCCTTATATTGGGCAATATTAGGTTTTTCAGATTGGGAGCTGCTGATGTGTCTTCTTCTGTGCACACCAAGTGTTTGATCAAGGGTCTTGATTGATTTGTATACCCTCAAGCTTGATTATATATCCAGGGCATCCAATAGGGATTTTACATGTTACCTATTCACACCTGGAGTAACCTCAGCCATTGGATCGGCCTTGGGCATCATGCCTTGGCTTGTAGCCCTTGATTAACCGACCTCTGAGTAGAACTTTCTATTCACGTGCTCCAGCACCCTGGGGAGGGGATTTCCTTCTTTGTCATGTTGTTTGGAGTGAGGGGCACGTGTCCCTGGGGCCAGCTAGCTAATGAATAGCTGTATGGGCCAAATTGTCATTATACCGGCGGTTTATCATGCCTTAACATGGTTTATTCTTATCCTGTGTCCTTTGGCCATCAGGAATGTAACACCTAGCATCGTAATACACCCCTTAACGTGTTCCAGGGCATATCAATTTTTGCTAAGAGCCAATTTGTCATTTTCTCACTAAACCCGAACTGCACCATGTTGGTTTCGGGTGCAGGCCCAATTTTAAATGCACATTCATTAAATTGAGGCCTTCAACAGCATCGTGTTGCATACAGAGGGACCCTCTTAGGTTTCCAACCCTTGATTTTAGTTATCTTGGCCAAACCGATTTGCCACCTTCTCACTATTCGGGTTTGAATTAAAGAAGAGGAGAGGAGCTCGGGTTTGAGAGAAAGCCAAGAGGAATAGAGGGTAAGATGCCTCACTAGCCCGAATTAAGAGATTACACTATTCTCCTCTCATTAATTCGAATTTCTAGCTTGGTTTCGGTTAGACCCGTGAGAGGAGGGAAGAAGGAAGAGCTGACAAGGCGGGGCCCTTGCGTCAGCCTCCTTGGCTTAAGGCCATTTGTTCTTTTATTTCGCCTTCTCCTTGGCTGCACTCGGTTCTTAGTAGACTGTGTAGTAAGCCTTATATGGTGCATAGAGCACCGGGTGTATATAAAACGAAGGGGTCACTCCGCCAAAATTTAAATCCGGCGACTCTATGTGAGTCTTGCATGATCCCGGTTCTCAGTGAGCCGTAAGGCTGTAGGCTTGGCCCATGGGACTCCATTTTCGTGCTCCAAGTCTGTCCAAGCCTAAACTCCCGTGAAATTGTAAATAGGCCATTGACATACGGGCCCCATCTGTTATGTTTTGTTTAAAGTCCCCGATTTTGCACCCAGGCTACTTTAAAACTGGATTTTAATAGGTGCTACCATGTTTTTACACCCAGAATATTATCCATCCCTTGTTTAAATTGTAGGAAATGGTTTCTTTAATGATTTTGACCATACCACATATCAAAATTTACGGTTTCATGCGTAGAATACCACCAAAAATTTTAACATGTTGTTCCCAATTTATTTTGAAGGGTTTGAGGGTATCTTTGGCATTTTACTTGCTCCAAAATTGCTATCCGTCATGTTAAACTTAAATAGCAACTTTTTAGGGTCAAACAAATGCCCCCCACCTGGGTGAGGTGTGAAGACCTTAGGATTGAACAGCTTAGCCAGGTGCCCCCAGTGTTCCTCTTGAACTTTATGGAATTCTTTCTGAGTTGTTTTTCTTGTCTGAATCTCAGGTGTTGGAACTCCATTTTGGGCATTGAGCTCGGAAGCGGGTCTGATCATCTTCTTCGATCACATCTACTTCAAAAGGTATGTTATCTTTATCTCATCTTGCTAATACTTGCATGGTTGGGTAAGGGTTGAATGTGCGTTCTTTGGGGTTTGTCTGAGCAATCGGTCCCTTGCTCATACATTGGGGGCTTCAGACAGTGACTGTACTCCAAACTCACATTCATGGGGAAAACCTGTCTAACCGAGGAGGAATTACAGACAGGAGAATTTCATCTCTGATCTAGTACGGGAACCATGCAGGTAACTTGCAAAATTGAGAGTTTAGATAAAATGGCCTTCCGGTTGTAGGCATAACCTCGGGTTTTGATCCAGTTTGTCTCGTGTGCTTCTCTTTGGGGCCTTTGGCTAACCAGGGTTGGTTTTAGCTGTATCTCGGGGTCTTCTTGGGTCATATCAGGTTGGGATTTGGTTTTGGTTGTAGTTTAAAGTCTTCTTGGATTGTTGGTGTAGTTTAAAGTCTCCTTAGACTGTGGTTGTAGTTTAAAGTCATTTCGGACCATGTTTGGTTGGGACTTGGTTTTGGCTTGTAGTTTAAAGTCTTTTCGGACTGTGGTTGTAGTTTAAAGTCTTCTTCGACCATTGGTGTAGTTTAAAGTCATTTCGGACCATGGTTGTAGTTTAAGGTCGTTTCGGACCGTTGGTGTAGTTTAAGGTCTTTTCGGACCATTCTTTCTTCATGGGTTTTAGTTTAGGGTCTTTTCGGACCATGAATGTGTTTACGGTTTCATGCGTAGAATACCACCAAAAATTTTAACATGTTGTTCCCAATTTATTTTGAAGGGTTTGAGGGTATCTTTGGCATTTTACTTGCTCCAAAATTGCTATCCGTCATGTTAAACTTAAATAGCAACTTTTTAGGGTCAAACAGGAACATATTTAACCGAAACAAGACAGAGAGTTCCAGTTCGGTTCCGTCCAGAATGGAGGACATCCGTATGAAACGCTTATCAAGTTCTGTGGGATAAATTGTACTAACCGTCCTAAACGGGCATAAACGTTCAGAACAGTTAATATCAATTTAAATTAATTTACAGAAACCCTAATTTCCATATTCTTACACTCCGTTATAACGAATCACTTCCGTTAGAACGGATCTAGCAAATATGAATTCTCCACTATAAAAGAGTTATCTCACTTCATATTTGTCAAGCTAGCCGTCTCCCACATTCAAAAAACATTTATTGTGCAACTCTTGAAAGCTTCCATTGTTGAGTGAGTTTAAACTTCAATATCTTTTCAACACACTCAAATCCACTCAACATATCTTTTAAGATATATAGTTTAGTGTCTAGGATTTAGTTCTAGAGATTTTCTATCCTGCTTGTGGGGCGTAGAGGGGTACACTAGCTCGAGCGTTTCTGCTCACATATATCCATAGCTGTGTGACGATCTCAAGGGACTCTCGCTCGAGTTTCTAGGTTAATCTTGTATACGAGTTAGGCCATGACTTCCCACCACTGTTGGCTCATGTGTCACGAGTTGTATCCATTTTTTTGGGTAATAGGAAAGGAGCGTCGACGAGGTTGTTATACTCCGGAGACGTAGGCATTTTACGCCGAACTCCGTTATCATCTTGCGTGTTTACTTTCTCTTAACTCTACTATATTTACATTACTTGTTCACGCTTGTTTGACTTGTTAGTTTAGAGGGTTTAACCGAAAAATGTCTAATAGTCTTTACGACTCCCTATTCACCTCCCTCTAAGTGCTGTTAGGGACTACACATGCATCACTCATGAAGTATATGTATTTCAACAGTTTGGATTCGCCGTTAGAAGTCGATCTGATATACTTTTGGAGTTGTGCTCACCAAACTCTTTTGGTGAGCACATTACACTCTAGCTTTGCTCATATATATATAGAGGTTGGCTAATATCAAAACATTTGTTCCGGAGCCGTGGTGCAACCAATTAGTTTTTTGATTTTTAAAGTCCAAACGCTTGATCTAAACTGTTAGATGTGATATATATATTAAATTGTGCTTGGAGACTTAATTTTATATTTTTTCGAATTTTTTTACTATTTATTAAGCTAGTTTTAAAATTACTGATTTTAATAAACAGTGAAAAATTTCTAGATCATTGAAAATAATGATTTTAAAACTGACTTAATAAATAGTAAAAAAATTCCAAAAAAATGTAAAATTTGTCCTCCAAGCACATTTTAATATAGATTGAATGTTGAACGGTTTGGATCAAGTGTTTGGACTTTGAAAAAAATGTAAAAACGAAGCGTTTGTTCCACGCTAGGAACAAACGTTTTGATATTGGCCAACTTCTATATATATATATATATATATAGAGAGAGAGAGAGAAGGGGTTAGCTATCCTACTTATATAAGCATATGAGAACGTATACTTATAAGTTATTTTTGCATTTTCAAAGTTCAAATAATCGATCTAAAACGCTTAACATGTTCTTCATATTAAAATGTACTTGGAGACAAAATTTTATATTTAAAAAAAAATATTATATTTTTAGAATTTTTCAAAACCACTATTTTTTTAGAATTTTTATAGCATATTGAAACACTGTTTTTAAAAATTCTAAAAAGATAGTAAAAAATTTACAAAAAAAAATGTAAAATTTGACCTCCAAACACATTATAATATGTAGAATGTATTGAGCGTGTTAGATCGACTATTTGAATTTTAAAAACACAAAAATAATTTATAAATATCTGTCCTCATATGCTTACAAAAGTGGAGTAGCTTAACCTATATATCTATATCTATATATATATAGGACAGTGCTACGGTGCTACGCGTATATAAGGGCCCTCCGTGCTACGGCTCACTTTTTGAGTTTTTAAAATTCTAACAGTCGATCCGAACCGTTCAACACGATCTCCATATGAATATGTACTTGCAAACCAAAGTTTACATTTTTTAGAATTTTTTACTATTTATTAAGCCACTTTGAAAAAACACTAATTTGTACACAACAGTAAACTTTTCTGGACCATTGGATCAGCGATTTTCAATGTGGCTTAATAAATAGTAAAAAAAATTCTAAAAAATGTAAAATTTGGTTTGCAAGTACATATTCATATGGAGATCATGTTGAATGGTTCGGATCGACCGTTAGGATTTTGAAAACTCAAAAAGTGAGCCGTAGCACGGAGGGGCCCTTATATACGCGTAGCATATTAGCCAGATTATATATATATATATATATATATATATATAGAGTATGGCTAATGTGCTTCCTCTAGAACTTCGGCCTCGTGCTTCCGGGGGCATATCTTAGTGTTTGATGTTCAAACAACAAATCCAAACTGTTAGATGTTCAATCTATATTAAATGTACTTGGAGATCAAATTTTACATTTTTTGGAATTTTTTTACTATTTATTAAGCCACTTTGAAAATTTCAGATCATATGGTCCAGACTGTTTTTACTGTTCACCTGGATCTAGAATTTTCAAAGTCGCTTAATAAATAGTAAAAAATTCCAAAAAATGTAAAATTTGGTCTCCAAGTACATTTTAATATAGATTGAACATCTAACAGTTTGAATTTGTTGTTTGAACATCAAACACTAAGATATGCCCCCGGAAGCACGAGGCCGAAGTTATAGAGGAAGCACATTAGCCATATTCTATATATATACATATATCCTATATTACTCGGATACTTCAGATTGGGCTTCGTACTCGTATCAGACACGTATCCGATATCGACACGCGCCCAATACAACACCAATACGTATCCGACATGCCAGTTCGCGTATCGGCTTACGTGGCGTATCTTCACTCAACTGATACGCCGTTGACACTCATAGATACAGCTAGGATACATTCAAGATACTACAATGATACTCTGGACTAGAAACGAGTCCGTGCACCGCGCATGCACCAACGCCAAATCCAAGTTCTATGTACACCATGCATAGACCAAATTCTAAAAGTTAAATTTCCAGCTCTCAGCAAGAATCGAACTTGTCTCCCTTAATGAGGCATCATGCTCCTTTACCACTACACCAACTCATTTTTGTTGTTAAAATAGAGTAGCTATGGTATTTAATGTATAATTTGGTTATTGTATCATCCCACTAGGATTTTTGATATTTAATTTATGTAATATAATTAAAATAATAAAAAATAATATATTTAATACGATACGTATCCATGATTTTTTAAAAATTGCCGTATCGTATCGTATCCAATACGATACCCATACCCCTATCCACTATCTATGCAACATAGTATATACCGATATTTTATTAACACCCAAAAAAAAAACAAATTATCAAATCTGTCCCCACTCCAAACTTATTTTTAAATCTACCCCAAACGCCCGTCCACTGGGCGGTCCACTTTCCCCACCAGACCGCCCAGCAGCTGGGCGGTCTACTCTTCATAGCTGACCGCCCAGCTGCTGGGCGGTTCGCTATTGTTTTTTTTTTTTTTTGTAAGGGTTTTATGTTTTTAGTTTGTTTGAATATTTTATATTAAATTGTTGTAATGATTTGTTTGAATGTTTTATGTTAAATTGTTGTATGATTTGTTTGAATGTTTATATTAAATTGTATGGTATATATTTATTATTTGTTGACGATTATATTTTTATAATTGACGATTATTTTTATATGTTATGTAATTGTCTAGAACTAATATAATTGATTAGTTTTATATTTAGTTTGTTAATGTTTAAATGTTTCTAAATGGTAATCTAAATGGTAAGTCTAAACAACAAAAGTAGGAAATCTAAATGGTAAGTCTAAACATGAAACATAACAGTCCAAACATGAAATATAATAATCCAAACATAAAATACTAGAAACCTATCAAACTAAAAAAACATAAAAAACCCTAACGGCGCTGATGAGGGCGAGGTCCGGAGAGCTCTAACCTATGAGGTGCACGGCACTCCCTCTGCGACGGCGGACGCCTCTGGTGAACCTCATCCACCTGCATGTCATCGTGTACGGCCTCGCGCACCCATGAGTCCTCCCCCAGGTGAAATGCATGCTCCCCATGGATCCCCACCTGTGTACGCAACACCCACGGATCGGCATCCCAAGTAGAAGGATACGTGGTCGGAGGCGGTGTGCCAAATATAGCAGCGGCAAAACCATCTGCAGTCTGCGTGCCACTCCCACTGGCCTCGCCGTCGTGCTGTCTGGGCTCCCATCGGCCCTCATCTCCAGTGAGGTCATCCAATGAGAAGTCAACTATGCCGGCAGCTTCATCCTGCATGTAAACAATGTTACTTTTGCTACATAGAAATAACGGATAAATTAATTAAACAATGAAGTTTTGCTACCTCAATGAGCTGCACTGGAACTCCATACCCGTTGTAGTACGCATTCCACGCGTTGTTGTTCAACACCCATTGGTGGATCGTCCAGCCCGAGTCATCATTTGCAGAAATGAAGATAAATTAATAAGAATGATTTTTAGAGAACACTTAATAATGATAATTTGTATGACATATTTTACCTGCAGGAGGTAGCGGCATCTCATCAGCGTATATAGGGGCTCTAGGCTGCTCTGGATCTGGTGGTGAGGCCTTTATCTCGCGCCAATTGATGTCCTCCCCAGCATCGTGCAACATACCAACGAGGCGCCCGTCCCAGCCAGAGTCCTCCACGATAGGTGCACTGTGTTGGAGCATTTGACATCCTATCGCTCTCCAACTTTTTCTCGCCATGCACACCAAGCTGTGTGCCACTCCTCTAATAGCGGTCAAAATCTGCACACAATGTATTTTCATTATTATTATTAGAATATGAATAAATAACTACAATTTTTTAAGCATGTCAGTTTCATTTAAACATACCGAACGAGCATGGATCGGGTCGAAAGGCAAGTAAGTCCTAGATCCGTCACCCGTGAGTCTCCGTCGAAGAGCATCACCAGAGGGGCATCCCATGCACGTCCCCGTCTAGTTCTGACCATACTACATTTCAATAAACAAAAGATTCTATCTTATAAATCCTGATTTATAAACCCTAACTTATAAACTCTAATTTTGTCAACCCTGAACCCTAATTTAACAATTCAACCCTAAATCTAAATTTAACAATTCAACCCTAAACCCTAATTTAACAATTCAACCATAAACCCAAATTTAACAATTCAACCCTAAACCCTAATTTAACAATTCAATCCTAAACCCTAATTTAACAATTCAACCCTAATTTAACAATTCAATCATAAACCCTAATTTAACAATTCAACCCTAAACCCTAATTTAACAATTCAACCCTAAACCCTAATTTAACAATTCAACTCTAATTTAAACAATTCAACCCTAGTTTAACAATTCAATCCTAAACCCAAATTTAACAATTCAACCCTAAACCCAAATTTAACAATTCAACCCAAATTTAAACAATTCAACCATAATTTAACAATTCAACCCTAAATCCTAATTTAACAATTCAACCCTAAACTTCGAAACCCTAATTTTGAACAATTCAATCGTGTCGGAAAAATCAATAACCTGAACAAGATAATTAACAATTCAATTCTACCAAATCTTTCCAATGCCAATACAAGATACAAAATATAAATTAAATAAATTATTTAGAGACTTACTCGAAAATAATCGGATTGTCACCGAGATGGCCGAAAATTACAGTTCAGGTGAGAGAGAGAGAGGAAGAGAGAGGAGGAAGAGGGAGAGGAAGAGAGAGAGAGTGGCAGATTTGAAGAGAGAGAGGAAGAGAGGAAGAGAGAGAGAAGAAGAGAGGGAGAGAGAGACTTGGTAGTGAGAGAGGGACCACTGCTGGAGGTTTTCGGGCGGCGGGGAGGCAGGGAAGAAAAGAGTAAGAGAGAGGGCGGTTATGGGGGGGGGGTGTCGGACCGCTTATAAAAAAAAAAAAACAACAGCGGACCGCCCAGCAGCTGGGCGGTCAGCTATGAAGAGTGGACCGCCCAGTGGACGGGCGGTTGGGATAGATTTAAAAATAAGTTTGGGGTGGGGGCAGATTTGATAATTTTTTTTTTTTTTGGGGTATTAATAAAATATCGGTAGTATATATCCGTCGATGAAAGTGGTCCAGGTAAAAGATAACACCAGTACAATATATAATAATATATAATAAGGTTTGGACTTTGGAGGGTACAAAGTTGGGGTGCCGTAACAACGATGTCATTTGTCCAATACCAACTCCGGATTTTTCATTCGCACACTTCTATGACTGATCTCTGACATCATGGGTAAGACGCATTGAGATCCTTCAATGTTAGTCAACAATTATGCGCAGTAAAATACCACATGGTTGGCCACATATCCATGTCAATAGAATATCTTGACTCCAATAGTAATAGATAGCTTTCTTCGTGAAAGATACACGAAATAAGGATCCTTGACTTCCCTCACACAGTCAACAATTTCCCGTTCATACATTCTATCTATTTTATTATCTTCCTTTTCAGCACGCGCTCACACTCACAGTTATATATATACTTTACTTTTCATGTTTCTTTCTTGCAAATTTTTAGGAGAAAGAGACTCAAATGGGGAACTTGTGCGGAGCCTCTGCTAAAGGTGCTTTTTCTCCTTCAAGTAAGATCCCTCTTCTTTATTGCTTTCCTCTCTCTCTCTCTCTCTTTTATTTTAAATTGAATTTCACAAAATGTTTTTCTTGTATGAGGATGTCCTTGAAATGACAGAAGCTAAAATATTGTTCCTTAATTTTGTGGCGTTTTCTTTTGTGGTCTGTTGAATTTATGCAAGTTGGTTTTGTTTGGTTACTGGTATGTGTTAGTTAAAGATAACCATGGAAGTTATCTTTTTTCCTTTCCATGAATTTCTCTGGTTTTCGCTCTCTCAAATTTATATTTTTTGACTGTCTGTAACTTTTTAAGTTTATTTAATTTAATAAATTGAAACTTAAAATTTGTCTTTCTTCATGATATTGGTCATTGGGGGTCCATCCAATGGTATGTGAATAATTTATTTGACGATTTCATGTCTTTTCATTTTGAAAAGTTAGGTGCAATGCTTAATTTAGGCTCTATTATATGTTAGATAATGGCTTCGCCAGTATTGACCGAAATGTAGGTTGTTGACTAGACTAACTGAGTATTCAAACTTGTACAGCATTTGTCACCAGCACTTATTTTATCCCCAAGTAACATCACATATTCATTAAATATCACATAGTATTATCAACCGCCTTCTTTTTCACTTGACAGTTAGATTAGATAGGTCTCCATTCTGCCAATTCAAAGATGACGACTGTGATGATGCTCTAGTTACCAAACTTTCAATATCAGATTAATTTCAGTACTCTGAAACCCAAAATTGGTATAGTTTTGGCCAATTCTTGTCAATTATGGCACCAGATTCATGTTGGTCCTTTAATAAACAAAAAAAATTGATGGTTATTCTTGCAAATTACCAAGATTAATCTCAAATTTAATTACACTTCAATACCAGAAAATCCACTACACAGCAACACAACCTCCAATTCAACTGACACAAGCAAGGCCACACAACACAGCATAGCCAGCTCAGCGCCATCGTACCAGAGCGAGGTGTTGCCTCCAGCTGCTAGCCTGAAATCATTCAGCTTGAGTGATCTCAAATCAGCCACTAAAAATTTTGGGTCGAGCGCATATCTTGGTGAAGGCGGATTTGGGTGTGTGTACAAAGGCTGGATAGATGACAACACTCTCTCGCCAACGAAACCTGGCACCGGAATTGTCGTTGCCATTAAGAAACTAAAAAGGGAGAGCTATCAAGGTCAAAAGGAATGGATGGTAGGTTGTTGTTTTAGTCAAGTTGATATTTTGGACTAATCAATTAAATATAAAAAAAGACTAGAGAATTTATTATTAGCATCATTCAATTTTTTTTTTTTTTTTTTTTGCTTTTCATCTATGAACAAATCCACACAAGAATTACACTATCTTTTTTGTTAGTTTCTAATACCTTTTTTTTTTTTCATTGTATATTTAGACTGAAGTGAGGTATTTGGGGGAACTTCACCATGAAAATTTAGTAAAGCTGGTAGGATACTGCTCTGAGTCTGACAACAAGTTGCTGGTATATGAATACATGCCAAAAGGCAGCTTGGAAAATCATTTATTTAGAAGTATGTTAATCTCTTATCTTTTAATTTATTTTATATTTTGCACGTTTTTGTTGAATGCTAACAAAAAATACAAGGTAGACTTCAACAGAATTCATTCATATTTTAATTAAATAACACGTAAGCAGTGCATTCATTGGCTTGCTATTCATGAATCAGACAAAAGAAAAGATGAAATTGAGTCAGATCACCATTTCTGACCTGGTTAAGTAGAAACAGCAATATTTAATATTTATCACCTTAACTTATTATACTTCTTTTATTATTTAGGGGGCATGCAGCCCATTTCTTGGAACATGAGAGTTAACATAGCAATTGATGTAGCAAGAGGGCTTTCTTTCTTACACAACTTGGAGAATCAAGTTATTTTTCGTGATCTGAAATCATCAAATGTCCTGCTTGACTCGGTAACATTTTTTCAATATCTTAATTTATTTTAATATAACAAGAACAAACCTAACTTTTAGTGTATACTGTATACTGAACCATAATTTGATTAATCAGGATTTCAAAGCAAAATTGTCAGATTTTGGCTTGGCAAGGAACGGCCCGACCGGAGATAAAAGTCACGTTTCGACTAAGGTTGTCGGGACCCGCGGATATGCTGCTCCTGAATATATAGCCACAGGTTAAAAAAAATTTCTGATAGCATCAAGCGTGAATTGAAATTTAAGTCATAATTACTCTAAATGCAAGAGACACCTTCTAAACGAATTTACCGTTTTTATTCGTTACACAATCTTACAATTTTTTTACTGCCAGGTCATTTATCATCGAAGAGCGACATATACAGCTTCGGAGTAGTCCTCCTGGAGCTTCTGACTGGAAAGCGGGCCCTGGACGAAGAGAGAGGTGCAGCTGATGAGACCCTAGTGGATTGGGCAAAGCCCTACTTAAATGAAAAGCGAAAAATATTTCGGATTATGGATACCCGATTAGGTGGTCAGTACTCGAAGAAACAAGCGCAAAGTATCGCTTCTTGGGCAATAGAATGCTTGCATTCCGACCCGAGAAATCGACCCAACATGTCTGACGTTTTGCCAGAACTGGAGTTGCTCAAGAATGCCAAAGAGAATATTACACCAAGGCCTAATAGGATGAACAGGGATGTTGCTAGACATGACAGATAGATATATAGATAGATAGAAAATATATAAATTTTGTGATATTATTATGATTCTTTTGTGATGCTGAAAATGAGGTTCTAGTTGCTGGACATATACATGTGTGAATTAAAGAGTAATAGTTAAGATTTATATTATCAATTTATCTCTGTTATTTGTTATGATTTCTCATTCAAAAATGCGAGGGAGGAAAATTGGAAGCTAAAAAATATTTTTCAACTGTGGTCATACCTGGAGGAGGCACATGTCTCTCTCCCTCCGTTTATGTGTTTATTACTTTATTATATGCCTTTTCAATTTGTTGTGTTTTCTAATTAATTTGTCTTTTCATTGATGGATGTGAGACCTTTCTTCTATTCTTTGCTTTCTCAAGCATTGGTTCTTTTATTTTTCTAATTTGCCTTTCCACTAGTACAGAATTTAGGTTGCAACTTGGTTAAACTATAACATATAATTTAGGTTGCAAGCTGGTACATATATCAATTCAGCTCAGTGATTGATAGTAAAATTGTAGCCATTCAGTCAGCAAATAGGGAAAGGACAGAATAAATTTATCTTGCTTAAATTCATACTTTAAAATTTAGATTGCAAACTAATACATGTATCAATTGACAACTAAAAAATAAATAAACAAAACACAATTCAACAGTACCAAAAAAAAAAAAAACCAACTTCAATTCTTATGTACACACAAACATTCAAGTTCTATTTTTTTTTTGTTTCTTTCCTTTTGAAATTGACAAATCTCCATTCTTATGTAATCACGTAGATATCCTGATCTGCCAACGATTGTGATTAAAAGATGAAATTTTGGATTGAATATTAGCCCTCCAATCAAATAATCTGCCTTTTGTTTTCTATCATATACATATTTTTTATGTTGTTTTACGTGTAGAAGTCTAAATTTATTTAGACACGTACTCGCCACATACAGATGTCTTGATTTCCCTATTTTCAAAAACTTTCCTAAACCACATTCATAATAAAAGAAAATGAAAATCTCCTTTTTGTTTACAATGAAAAAAAAATGAAAATCTAAAATTTAGAAATGCAATCTCATATATTGTCCAATATGAAGACATTATTATATGTTTCTAAATGAAATGTAATAGAAGGAGAAAGAGAATTTTATGAATACAAGAATTTCATTGATTTCTTGATTAATATTTACAAGCACAGATCATGCCTTATTTATAGGCCATGATTATTTCTAGTTGATTATAGTTAGACTTCTAATCAGAGTTCTAACTGTCATCCTTTACATCCTCTAAATTTGTTATAGTAACTAACACTCCTAACAATATTCACTAATTACTAATCCTAACCGCTTCTGTTTTGTCTAAGCTGTTGCCTGCATCTTCTTTGTTTGTTGTTGTATTGGAGATCTCCATTATATTTCTATTAGCCCCCTCCGCAAGCGAAACCTGAAGAGGAGACGGTGAGCTTGGATGAGAGCATAAGAAATCGAGGGGCTGCGAGTGGCTTTGTAAAGATGTCAGCAAGCTGATCCTTTGAAAGTGAGAAACCAAAGTTGTAGGGATTTATTGGCGACACGCTCCCTTACAAAATGGTAATCGATTTCGACGTGTTTGGTACAAGTATGGAACATAGGATTGGAAGCTAAGTATGTAGCACCAATATCGCACCATAGAATTGGGGGAGATAAGATAGAAACATGCAATTTTGCCAATAGATATTGCAACCAAATTAATTCCGAACTAGTAATTGCAAGTGATTTGTACTCAGCTTCAGTGCTTGAGTGAGACACCGTTGGTTGCTTCTTAGAGCCCCATGAAATGAGGTTATCCCCAAGAAAAACACAAAACTCAGAAGTGGATTTACAATCATCAATGGAACCAGCCCAATCTGCATCACTATAAGCATTGAGAGTAAGCGAAGATGCCGGTTTGAGAGAAAGCCCATGAGAGATAGTGCCTTTAAGATAACGAAGGATCCTTTTAACTGCTACCCAGTGAAGAGTTGCAGGAGATTGCATGAATTGGGAGACACGATTTACCGCAAAAGAGATGTTGGGACGAGTAAGTGTCGCATATTGAAAAACACCTACAATGGAGCGATAAAGATGCGAGTCATCAAATGGATCACCTTCATACCGAGAGGGAGAGAAGTGTTGGGTACCATTGGAGAGGGAAAGGGGTTATCTCGGGTACGAGTGGTTATGGGATGAGAAGATGGCTGAAAGTGTGGCTGACTAGAGCCAGAATTGAGTAAGAGAGGACTCTGGGCTGAAAAATCCACTTCTCTGTTGAAAAGTCCAGAGACTTAGCGCGCAAGGACCTGTTCGAACTGTTGGACTTGACTGGGATCCGCTCCAGATGAGGAAGGACCCGAAAGAGTAGGGGGACCAATCAAGGCGCCAGGAGTGGAGTGAGAAGAAGTTCGGTTGGGATCCTCTCCAGTAACTGAAAGACCTAAAAAATTAGTGGATGGTCCAGATGCCGAGCCCCCAGATCAAAGGGGAGAAGATTGTTGTGGCAGAAGATGTAGATAAAGGATGTTGTGAGTCTCCAGGGGCAGCAGGTGTAGAAAAGTATCTACTATAGAGGAAAAGGCTAGCTCCGAATTTAGACCAGAGTTGAGCTTCTTGAAGGGAAACTGCAATTCATCAAAAATCACATCTAGACACCAAAATCCGATTAGTTTCAAGATTCAAACATTTATACCCCTTTTGAGAAATAGAGTATCCAAGAAAAATGCAAGGCTTAGAGTGAAGTTGGAGCTTGTGATCATTATATGGTCTTGTGTAAGGAAAACACAAGCAACCAAGGACCCGTAATTAGGGATGGCAATGGGCCTAGCCTACGGGTATTTTGCCAAGCCCAGGCCTAGCCTGCCAGTAAAAAATTAATGGCCCGCCTGCCTGGCCCAGTCTAACGGGCTTGAAAATCTAGGCCCGGCCTGCCCATAGGTTTTTCCTCCAGGCCCAGGCCTGCCCGTGCCTGCCTGCCTGTGCCCATGGGTTGCCTTACCCGGCCCGGCCCGGCCATGCCCAATTCATTTTTTGAGGCCGAATTTCTCCAACTTTTTATTTTCTTTTCCAGAAACTGTAGCCTGTTGGTATACATTAATTCCAAATACAAGTATAACTGTAAAGATAATTTTTACGACGAGAAAATAAGAGACAATTAAGGCAGAAGCAATTACACAAATAAGCAATTACACAAAGAAATGATGCATAATTGTTATTACAGCAAGTCTAATTTAATAGCAATTACACAATTACACAAATAAGCAACAATTACACAAATAAGCAATTACACAATTACACAATCACACAAATAAGTTTAATTTAATAGCAAAACAACAACGAGATGTAATTTAACATAACAAACAACATAGTTTTCCATAATTCAACAAAGTATAATTTAACAATAAGATAAAATAAAAATTTAACACAATTACACAAATATTGGTAATAACAAAGCATTGAACCCACTTCTCCTCTTCTTCTTCTATTGCTCTCATCTGCAATAATTAATTCATACAGGAAGTTATATAAATTAATTTCTTCTATTTTGTATAAACTAAATCTTTGTATTAGGCAGCAAAAAATAGGCAGCAGCTATATATATACAAAATAGA
Organism: Carex parvula; assembly: GCA_025461045.1. Lineage (NCBI taxonomy): Eukaryota > Viridiplantae > Streptophyta > Magnoliopsida > Poales > Cyperaceae > Carex > Carex parvula. The sequence continues at coordinate 144,497 of JAJGRW010000634.1, read as the reverse complement.
CAGCAGCTGTATATATACAAAAATAGGCAGCAGCTGTATATATGCAAAAAATAGGCAGCAGCTATATATATGCAAAAAAGGCAGCAACTATATATATGCAAAAAATAGTCAGCAGCTGCCCTATATATATACAAAATTACAATCAGCAGCTACCCTAAGAGTTACCTCAGCATCTACATCTCCATCTCCATCTCCATCTCCATCTCCATTTAAATCATCACAATATGTCTTAAATGGATTACCCTCTCCCAAATCTGAAAAAAAAAAGACAACTCATAGTTAAATGAAAATATGAGCATATTTAATTAAAATACTACAAAATTGAGACTATACGATATTATACCTTCGAAATCAGCCCTTAACCAATTTTGTGCGCATGCTAGAGCTTCAACAAGTTGAGGATGAAGTCTATTTCTTTGTGGACTAATTATTCGCCCGCCTATGCTAAAAGCTGATTCGGATGCAACTGTTGAAACGGGTATTGCATATATGTCTCGAGCAATGTTTTGCAAAGTACGAAATTTGGATCCATTAGACTTCCACCATTCGAGCACTTCCAAGTCGTCGTCGTCAGTTGGAACCAAGCCTTCTTCTAAGTAAAGTTCCAACTCCGTAGTCATGTTGTAATCCTTCTTCATAGTTTCGGCAAACATGTTGTAATCCTTTGGAAAACCAATTTTTGGTTTCTTTACCCTTATGATTGGTTCCGCAACTTGTTGATTCAAATCTCTTCTTTGATACTCCCGAAACAATCGACGGCACGAATCAAGAACTTTTTCAACTTCGCTCGCATAATTATTACCATAAATCTTTTTATAGTAATAAGTTATGAGAACCGTCTTAGACCTTGGATCCAAAAGTGTGGCAACCCCCATGATACTATGTATGTTACCCCAATATTTCTCATATTTTTCATTCATTTTTGATGCCATAATCGCAATGGTTAGGTTAGAATCTAACATCCAATTTCGCAAAGCCAATCTTATTTCACAAATGTTTGAAAAATAAAGGTTGGATGTTGTGTATTTTGTCCCGGAAAACAATTCTGTTGTAGTGTAAAAAATCTTTAAGTTTGCACTTACAATCCTAGCATTCTCCCAATCTTCGTCCGACAATACGGTTTTGTATTGCTTATCACGTATTTTCAAACGATGGAAAACATCCTTATATGTTAGGGCTATTTCTAACATATTATAGGTTGAATTCCATCGTATTTTAACATCATAGCATAACTTTTTGGTACAGCTGATTTTACATTGCCGTGCCGTCTCTTCAAATTTTTCTATTTTTTTAGGAGTAGAGGACCAATATACACAACTAGCACGAATTTTTTCTAAACTTGGACCAATTACATCTAACCCATCCTTTACGATTAGGTTCAAAATATGTGCGCAACAACGCATGTGCAAAAAAGACCCACCTAGTAAGAGTTGCTCACTTTCTAATTTATTAACCAAAGCCTCAACTACTCCATCATTAGTACTACAATTGTCAACCGTTATAGTTGACAACCTACTATCTAAATTCCAATATAAAAGAACATTCATTAAGTGCTCCACGAGTACATCTATAGTGTGGGGAGAAGGTAAGTATTGGAACCTACAATTAATACTTAATTTCAGCACAATTAACACTTAATTTCAGCACATAAGTAAATAACAAGTTTCAATACCTTAATAGTCGCTGCTGTAGATGCCATGAATCATCCACAAAATGTGCAGTAACCGCCATATAGGACTTCTTTTGGTTGTCCGCTGTCCACATGTCGGTTGTAATTGCCACTCTCCCTTCATTGTGCTCTAATTGCCACATGACTCTCTTTGTTCGATCCTTATAAAGTTTAAGAACATCACTTCTTACCGTGTTACGGGTTGGGATTTTGAACAATGGTTGCATGCTATTGCAAAAAATCTTGAATCCCATTTGGTCAACAAGCGAGAGAGGATGCTCGTGCAACACTACCATCTGCACAAGATCTTTCCTACAAACCCCTTGATCAAATTCATAATTTGATATGGTAGTTTTCCCTTCTGATTTTTTAGTGACTAACAATTTTTGGAAAGCTTGAGGGAATTTTTGTTGTTTTTTCTTTAAACAAGACTCTATATGGGATCTGAGATGTCGTGTACCACTGCTGGCGCTTGCTGCATAATTGTTATTACAGTACTTGCATACCGCCCTCATCTTGTTACCAATCATCTTTTTTGTCATATGCTCCCACACTTCAGATTTCAGTTTGGATGTATCAATAACATCCGGCTGATTAGGGGTACTTGATGACGGTGTTGCGGTAGCAGCACCTGATGCCGTTGCCTCACTTGTTGCCGGAGTTGCATTTGCAGCATCACTTGCTGGTGGTGTTGGAGCAGAGCCCTCTCCAGGAGTAGAGGTTGCTTCCTCTTGATTAGTCGGTTCTTACGGGGTTGCCATGATAATATCTATAGGGGTTGCCATTTTGCCTACAATAAGAGTATAGTATTAGACCAAATTGCATTCATGAACAAAATATTAGCATGCTTGAACCATACCCTTATATAAAGCAAAATTGAAAATAAAGATCAAAATAGTGCAGGGCAAAATCTGGTCTCAAGGTATAGCTAAATCAAATCTGGTCTCAAGGTATAGCTTAATAAACATAAATAAAATATGGTCCCTAAATCTGGTCCCTAAATTTCAGAATGACATAAATAAAATCTGGTCCCTAAAATCTACATAACATTGGCTATATACTAACTTCCCCTTTGTCAGTTAATTAGAGTAAGGAAATGAAATTCAATTAATGCAAATTGGGATTGCAATGTTTATGCTGTGCTTTTTGCATCTGTACTACTAAAAAACATGATATATGTTAGTTATGTACTTAAGTTTCATAAACAACATTGTACCAAAATTTCCCAACTGAACACAAAAGAAAATTAGATTAGAGAAGCTTTGGATGGGGCAATATTGAAAACTAAAATTTCATACTTGTAACCAAGAATAGGATAGTGGACGAGTAAGTACAATACATACACATAAGAGATCGAAAATTCAGGCAGTAACTAAATAAACAAATTTACAGAAACAAATTAGCATCTCTTAGTAGAGTCACAGTGCCAATGCAAACCTGACTGCTGAACTGATGCCCAATTCCCTTTTCTTATAGATAGTGAAGCCCAAAGGAAGGAGATAAGTGTGATATTTAGGTCACAAATCGGTTAGATAGAACTTGACTTGAGAGCCTAATCCACCACAAAAGAAAAGAAAAATATATATCTTAATCTCACAAGTAATTATTGATAAGAATCACTATAAGCATTATCAAGAAATTACTGTGTTTTTTTTTCAATTATGTACAAAAATTTGCTGCACAGGTGTTTTTTTTATCAAGAAATTACTGTGTTTTATTCACAACTACACTATGCTGCACAGGTCTCTCAGAAGACTGTCTCTGAGGCATCTCTCTCATTACCCATAAACACAAAAGCACACGGTACTGACAATCCTGCTCAGATTCAACCCAAAAAAAATAAAAATAGAACTTTAGCAAGTGAAAATTATTTTTCAAGGTTCAATAAAAAAAGCCATCATATATTATGCTATTAATCTGCCCATGAAGATTCAAAAACTTGAATTGAAGGTAAAGATTTAGCACTCTAAATTTATATTTCTGTATAAAAGGAAGGAGATTCATTACCTATAAAGAAATACAAAAATATGAAGATGGAGCCGAAAACGATATTTGAATCTGATGAATACCTATAGGAAAGAACCTGCAGAGAAATGCAAAAGGTTGTTACAATTTGACCACCTTTTTTTTCAGGTTAGAGGGGGCTACCCAATTTTTATTTTTTTTGCAAAATAGTCCTCTTACACTAATTGTAAACCAAAATAACTACATGAAATCTTGTCCAAAATAGCCTCCAGGGACCGATCATAGGATTTCAATCCAAGAATAAAGGGGTTCCATTTAAAGTGTTGGAAATACAGTCCATTTTTAACAGAATATGCAACTAAAAAATATTGGAAACAGTTTTTTAGGAAAGATATGTTTAAGTGATTGAAAATAAGAAATAAACAATCCCAAACTCCAGTAATTATTATTGTCAGGAAAGCAGCGCTCCTATTCTCCCTAGTACAAATAAAGAGAAAAAATATGCGATAAAGAGAAGAGGAGAAAAAGGTTCACCTTGTCAGCTAGAATAGTGGCCTCTTGCTTGACTGGAGTCCCTAAGTGCTGTGGCGGATCTGTGCTGTGGCGGATCTGAGTGCTCGGTGGGGCGTGACTGGAGTCACTGGAGCGGAAAGAGAGAGAGAGCGATAGAGAGTGAGGTGAGCCGTGAGCGAAAAAGATAGAGAGAGTGACAGAGAGAAAGAGATGAGGTGACTTGGGTGTAGGGATGAGAGTTGGGGTGAGCGGCTGCCTCTAAAACCCTAAACTTAAAATGTATTAACATTAACATATATGCCCACTTCTCTGCTGTATTAACATATAGGCCCAACAGGCTGCCTGTGGGCTTCGGCTTAAGCCCAGGCCTGGCCTGGCCCTTCTTTAGGCCCGGCTTTACCTGGCCCATCACAGTGCCGGGCCGACCGGGTAAAGGGCGGGCTGGGCGGATATTAACGGGCCTCCGGGCCAATCGGAATTTTTTGCCATCCCTACCCGTAATAAGGAATAATCGGGTTCCTTTTGAAAGAGAGTAAAGAAAGGAGATGAAGAATTATTCATTGAGGGTTGCCGATTGATGAAGTAAACTACACTTGAGAACACGTCATCCCAATAACAATCAGGAATGCTTGAATGAGCCATGGAGGCAAGAGCTAGCTCAACAATATGATGATGTTTGCGCTCGGATACGCTTTTTTGTTACGGGGTATGAGGGCATGAGGTTTGGTGAAAAATAGAAGGGAAGGCACGAGAAATGGTCTTAAACTCTGTACCATCATCCGTTCGAAGAATTTTGATATTTCGATTGAGAAGGTTCTCTACTTGTGCTTTAAACAAGGTAAACACACAAGTAACCTCGTCCTTAGAACGTAAGAAATAAATCCACATGTAGCATGAGAAATCATTAATAAAAATAATATAGTAACGAAATCCGTTATGAGACAAAATTGGGTTTGGACCTCACAAATCTGAATGTATTATTTCTAGAGGAAAAGAAATAGAAGAAGAACTAGAAGAAAAGGATAAACGATGAGCTTTAGCCGTACAACAATCATGGCATAAAATCATCTTCTTATTTGTACAAGGTAAAACAGGCAAATTTAAAATATTTTGTGTAGTAGTAGATGAGGGGTGACCAAGTCTAAAATGCCACATATCGACGGAAACTCTTGCACCATACAAGGCTTGAGGAGATGTTTATTTGAAGAGGTAGTATATAAAGGTCACTAATGAGCTTGATTTGAAGAAGATTCTTCAAAGTTTCCCGATCCTTAATAACACAAGAAGAAAAAGAGAACTCAATAAAGATTGAATTGTCATATAGGATTTTAGATAAGCTCAATAGATTTTTGGTAAAAGTGGGAACATGTAAGGCATCTTTTAAAGAGAGAGAGCATGTAGAAAAAGGTAAGGTGCAAGAGCCAATGTGACAAATTTTCATACCATGACAATCTCCAATGTGAAGAGAGTCGAAGCCTTCGTACGGCAAGAAGTAAGAAAGGTTATTGAGATCATTGGTCACGTGATGTGTAGATTATGGCACAATCTAACAACTGTCTCTGTCTAATTCCTTGGTCAGTCCGATTAGTAGAAGGCCTAGTAAGAGTATTAGAGTTGGGTCGACTGGAGAAATTAGGCATGAGAGAAGGATTTTGAAGGAGGGGAGGCCTGTTGCTGTTGGAGTTATAGCCACGTGGGCGGTAACCCTTACCGGGTCTAGGATTGTGCGGACCCGGTCTAGGCTGCGTGAAATGAGCAGAGGGAGATTGAAGAGAGGGAAAAGAGATATTACTACCCATTTGTGAGAGAAGCAATGATTCGTGACTGAGAAGCATTGATTGAAGTTCAACAAACGAGAGATGATCCTTCGAATTCGCGGCAGAAACAACAGAGTTGAAATCAGAGCCTAAGCCGTTGAGAACTTGAATCACTAGGTCATCATCGCTTACTGGAGAACCAATGAAAGCCAATTCGTCGGTTATGGCATGCATCCGTTGACAGAAATCAAGAAGCTTGAGCAACCTTTAGTAGTGTTTTGAAGAGATCGACGAAGTTCAATGAGCCTGGCCTGAGATGTGGCTGAGAACGAGTGTTGCAAGAGCTTCCAAATCTCAGCCGAGGTGGTGCACAATACAACCTGAATGAGGATCGTCTCTGACAAGGAAGATCGAATCCAACTGAGCAATAATTGATCTTGCTTATACCAGTGATAGTAAGCGGGATTAGAAGTCTGAACACCATCGACCGTTTGAGTCTTTGCTGGAGGCTCCTCATCAAGATACTTGTAAAGGCCATGGCTGTGTAGAGTTGGAAGGATTGTGATTTCTAGGCTAAGAAATTGCCGCGATTCAATTTGGTGGAAATAAGAAGGTGGAGAATCACGAGAGGCTCATAAGTAATCAGGTTAGTGCTTGTAATTGTGTTGGAATGAGATTGATTTTGGGAATCAGGGAGAGGGTTAATTAGAGAAGAGGATAGCGACATGGTGCTCTGATACCATGAAATGTAACAGAAGGAGAATGAAAATTTCATAAATACAAGAATTTCATTGATTTCTTGATTAATATTTACAAGCACAAATCATGCCTTATTTATAGGCCATGATTATTGCTAGTTAACTATAGTTAGACTCTTCTAATCATAGTTTTAACTGTCAACCTTTACATCCTCTAAGTTTGTTACAGTAACTAACACTCCTAACAATATTCGCTAATTACTAATTCTAACATCTTCTGTTTTGTCTAAGTTGTTGCCTGCATCTTCTGTGTTTGTTGTTGTATTTGAGATCTCCATTATATTTCTGTTACTAAAACCAACCAAAATCCTTATTGCCGTAAATCTCTTGTAATTGGTGCGACTTCTCTCGTAGAAAATGTCATGCAAAATATATTCATTTTAATCAAAATATATTTCAGTTCTCTCTCCCTGTTGTGTACAATACTAGTTAAAGTTAAAAGAATTATATTAAAAAAAAAAAAAATCCAATTTTCATGAAATTTCAATTGGGTCGGAATGAGTAGATGGATCATAGGGTGAACTTATATCACAAGAGGTAATAAAATTTTGAGTTTGAATCCGGTTCGTTCGTTATATAGTAGCAAGAATTTTAGAAAAACCCTGTGCATTATATTTGGATTTGATCTGGATTTTGATCCGGACGATACGAATTGAAACTAAAAAATTATGTTACTTTAGATGATACAAACCTTTTTATTTGAATTTCTAATTTTTTCTTTTATCTTGATGTAATACTGATAGCCACTATCGGTTTTTCAAAAAAAAAATAGATGATACAAACCTTTACAGGGTAAATTGAGGGTAAATTCTTATCACCTAAGTTAACATAATATTTCTGTTTAGATTCAAATCCTCCAATCAGAATCTGCACGAATATTAAAGGAGCTTGTGCGTTGGCCAGATTGATCTGAATTATGATCGGACGGAGCAAATATAAACAGAAATATTCTGTTACCTCAGAGGATATGGATTCAAGGTTGGGTCACTTCGCCTTGCACCCATCTATCTTTATTACCTCCACGTCGGTGGTCCCCACTTCACAATTCACAATCACAACAGTCTGGCTTGTAATCCTCGTTGTTTATGTAGTACACGTCAAGACTCCAAGTCCTTGTCATCAGTCCCCGTCATTACAACTGGTTATTCTCCTACACTTGGTTCAGGTAATACCGGTATCCCAACTGGGCAACTCTGCATCATGTCCCTACTTGTCATGCCCTAACTTTATGTCCGATTTCGAATAGAAAAGAACGAGGAAAAAGAAAAGAACGAGGAACGAGGAAAAAAGAAAAAAAAGAAGTTCGAGCCTCGTCTTCGTTGTTTCACCGAATTTCAACCTTCCGATCCATTTTCCCTCCATAAATTCAACGGTTCTGCTCAAAATGTCACACGTCAGCAGACTGTTGGGACCCTCACTTCACTTTCAATGTCGTCAGAGACTGATAGACGATAGGCTCAAGCGCACAGGTCATCAATGGAAATGGAGGAAGTTATTTCAAGAAGCAACTCCATTTGGATTAAACCCGTCGAATCGAGATCGAATGGATAACAGGATTTTAGCTCAGCCGCTATTTCCGCAAGGATAGCCTCATTTTGATATTCGATACAAGTATGTCACCTTGCTTCAAGTAATACCCAAATCCTAGGTTAGCCTTTTCTTTAGCTTAAATTCTACTTGTTAGCACGCTCTTTCTTCTTGATTGGAGGTTTCTAACTTTATATAGTGACTTTTCAGTCTTTCTGGCATGCAATGGGTTATCGGAGAGAAATGGAACTCAAATGCGCATTGTTAGGTTCTTTGTTCTATACTTTGATTGTACTCTTAAATTGCGGAGCTTTCTCTTTTGGAGTAACGCAAGCACAATCAGCGACGCTGGATGTAGATGCTTCATCGAAATCGGCCCGGGTCATGCCTGATACTTTGTTCGGCATCTTTTTTGAGGTAAAATTAAAATTAGAGCTGTTATCCTTCTAGATTTTCGTCTGCAAATTTGGTCCATACTTGTTGGATACAGCTCACCAATTTTAATGTTTTACCATATTTATGCTATCTATATCTAATATCTCTTTATAAATTATAACATGCTGATGAAGTTAATTAGGAAGGAGTACCTTCAAATTTTATGTTTAGCCGTGGAAAAATCAAATTTCACGTTTCAAATTTCATTTTTAGCATGCTGATGAAGTTAATTAGGAGTATCTATAAATTATTTCGAGTGAGGCTACGGTGCTATGCATAGCATGGATTGGGTTCGTGCTACGGCTCAAAATTTGACTTTTCAAAATCCTAACGGTCGATCCGAACCGTTCAACATGATTATAAAATGAATATGTACTTGCAAACCAAATTTTACATTTTTTTGAATTTTTTTACTATTTTTTTAGATAGGCTGTTTTTGGATGGTCCAGAATGTTCAGATCAAGTGATTTTCGAAAAAATAGTAAAAAACTTCGAAAAAATGTAAAATTTGGTTTGCAAGTACATATTCATTTTGAGCCGTAGCACGGACCCAATTGGTGCTATGCATAGCACCGTAGCCTCACTCAATTATTTCTACAGATAATCAAATTTCATTTTAGCCGTGGAAAATGATAAAAAATTGGAAACTTCACGTTTCAACTGTACACAGTACACCCAATAAAGAAAAGTTTTGTTGTACCCCTTTTTTCTAATTTAATTTCAAATAGTTGTTTAAACAACCCTTAAACCGCACAACTAGATCCTCTACAGTTGATCATTCATGTTGTACAGCTCTCATCCGTCTGATCTCACTGTGATTCAATCTGGCACAAATCAAGAGGAGATCAGATAGATGAGGGCTGTGTGGTACAAGGTGCTGTGCTGCAGAGGTTAAAAGATCCACTCCACTAATAGTTCTACGGCTCAGTGACAAAGAAAATCAATTAGGACTTGGGACTTATGCAAGATATTATTAATAGTGCTGGAAATATGACTTGTAGGGCTCCCATATATCAGTTAGGACTTAGGAGTTATGCGAGATATTATTAATAAGTGCTGGAAATATGACTTGTAGGGCCCCCATATAATTATTCCTTTACTAAATGCAACTTAAATTAGAGTTCTCTTTATATATTCTTATAAAATTGTAGGAGATTAACCATGCAGGAGCTGGCGGTCTGTGGGCTGAGCTCGTCAATAATAGAGGTATTGTACTTTTGATTTATTTGTTTAAAAGTTTTTCAGATTTAAATAAGAGTGAGCCTATGGTGCTATGCATAGCAAGGATGACTAGTGTACTACAGCTCAATATGGTACTTTTTAAAATCCTAACGGTCGATCCAACCGTTCAATGTGATAATCATATGAATATGTACTTGCAAACTAAATTTTATATTTTTCGAATTTTTTTACTATTTTTTTAGATAGGTAGAAAAATCAGTGTTTTCTGAAAATTCTGGACCATCAAAATTCTACCTATCTAAAAAAATAGTAAAAAAATTCGAAAAAATATAAAATTTAGTTTGCAAGTACATATTCATATGGCTATCACATTGAACGGTTGGATCGACCGTTCGGATTTTAAAAAATACCATATTGAGCCGTAGTACACTAACCATCCTTGCTATGCATAGCACCATAGGCTCACTCTTTAAATAATTATAAGCAAATAAAACTCAAGGGAATATTATTATGTTTTTTTCTTAGGTTTTGAAGCTGGAGGTAAAAATACTCCATCAATCATTGACCCTTGGGTTCAAATTGGGGACAGCTCAAAAATAATTATGTCGACTGATCGAACTTCAACATTCAAAAGGAATGAGGTTGCGCTAAAAATGGAAGTTCTTTGTGATAAAAATGACAAAACGAATTCATGCCCATCTCAAGGTGTCGGTGTGTATAATCCTGGCTTTTGGGGCATGGTATGTTACACACCTGTATTTATGCAAAACATATTAAGTATGTTCATGCAAAATGAAACATATCATGTCATGTATCAAATGGTTGCCAATAAAATTGGTCTCAAATTATTACTTTTTAAACTTTCAAATAATCAAACAAATTGATTGAATATTTTATACAAATTACAGTGCTCAAACAAAAAGGAATTACATATTTTATACTATTAAAATAAACTCAAATTCCTATAATATTTTATGTGCATGTAACAGAGTTGATATAAAACAAATCAAACGGTTTAACTTTGATATATCAAGTATAAATCAGAATTTGGCACCATTTGACATCAAAACCAATGGACGTTGGATCCCTCTAAAAAGAATACAGATAGAAAGTATATTAGCCCGAAGAACTTGTATTCAGACAAAGAAGAACAAGATAATTTTGGGCATTTTCAAAGAACTTGTGGAGTTAGGAGTTCATATGTGATATTTGATGTTTTAAAGGGGCATATAAATTATTTCTCAAAAATTAGGGTTAGACATGGAAAATTTCCATTCAAGAATTTTTTTTTTGACATCTGACTGTTGTAACAATTTGTCTTACTATTTTTATGTTTCAGAATATTGAGCTTGGAAAGGTGTACAATGTTGTGTTGTATATAATGTCAGTAGACTCTGTAGATTTATCAGTTTCTCTGACAAGTTCCAACGGTTCACTGAATCTGGCTCAGCATACCATAAAGTAAGCATTTTTTGGATTGGAATAAATAGGGAAATACAGAGAGAAAGAGAGCGAGAGATAGAGAGAGTAGTCCTTCTATTGTTTAATAAAATATTTTTTTTTCCTGTAGAGCTCATGCTCACCAATTCTCGAACTGGACCAAGGTTGAATTTAAGTTAAAAACCAAGGTTACAAATTCCAACTCGAGACTTCAAATCACAACCAGTAAAAGGGGAACTATCTGGCTTGATCAAGTATCAGTCATGCCATCAGACACCTTTAAGGTAAGATTTATTATATACGTATTGTAGTAAACTTTTGGAGCAATTTCATGTGCATCCTGCCAAATTTCAATATCATGTAGACTCTGCAAAGCAAGAATTTACCTTGCATACCCTACAAAAAACTTATTGTCATGTTTATACCCTAACAGTCATGAAAAGAACCTCTGCTCCCTGCATGTTCTCTTCTTTGCAAATTCTGCTTATTTTTTTACATAAACAAGGAAGTAAAGTTAGTTTAGCATTCTTTTGAATGAACCGGAATAGGAAGAATACAAGTGATGAATTCCATGTTTTCGAGGGTCTACAAGAAATTCCTCATTTCACAAGGGCGTACATTATATAGGGTCTTGTGTAAGGTGCGCATTAATATTCCAATCCTGTCTGATTACCATATTTCAGGGACATGGTTTTAGGAAAGATCTGGCTACCATGCTAGCTGATATAAAACCTCGATTTCTTAGATTTCCAGGTCAACTTTTTTTATTTTTTATTTTCTTATATCTTGTATTCTGATCCTAAAGGGGAACAGGACAGTAATATTTGTGGTTTAAAATTTGTTCTAGGTGGATCATATTCACAAGGGGGAAGACTAATGAATGCGTTTAGGTGGAAAAGTACAGTGGGCCCTTGGGAACAGCGGCCCGGCCATTTCAATGACGTATGGAACTATTGGACAGATGACAGCCTTGGTTTTTTTGAATTCCTTCAAGTCTGAATTTTCCCCGTTTCTCTGACTTAATTTTTATGTTAATTTACTCTGATAAAGTGGCTTTCCTTAATCAAGTAACAAATGCTAGCATAATTTTTAGTTTATTTTTTTAACTTTTTTCTCGCAGTTGGCAGAGGATCTTGGTGCTTTACCTGTGTGGGTAATCCATAATGGTAATTATATTTTAATCTCAACTACATATAGGTAACTGGGTGAATATACCAATGCTGCCATTATTAATTGCAAGATTTGTTTCCTGGCAGGAATCAGCCTTAATGATCAAATTAACCCCTCCAGTCTTCCTTCTTTTGTTGAGGCATGTCATCACAGCCATGTTTACTAATTCTCTACCCTGATTTTATTCTACTTTAGATGATTTTTTTTTTTTAGAGGATGTACTTTATTTTTTCATATGACCATAACATTGTAGGATATTCTTGATGGTATTGAGTTTGCAAGGGGAGATGCTCACTCCACCTGGGGTTCAGTTCGGGCTCAGATGGGTCATCCCAAACCATTTAAGCTAAGGTTCATTTCCATTGGAAATCAAGAATGCTGGAACGGCGACTACAAAGGTATATATTTTCGCTCACAAACTAGTAAACATTTTTTTAGCATAGCATATAAGGGTCCAATGGCTAAACTAAATCTTTTATCTGTTAACAGCCAATTACCTAAAGTTCTACACTGCAATTAAATCGGCATATCCTGACATAAAGGTGGTTACAAATTGTGATGGGTCAATTGGGCGTTTAGATCACCCTGCTGATTTGTATGATATCCATGTGAGAATCTGAACTGTATTGTATCTTTATAAAATCATGCTTCTCATATTTATTTATGAACTCTCTAATTATTTCTGTTTTTTTAATTTTTTCTTGTGTAGGTTTATACTTCTGCATCTGATATGTTCTCCAAAGCACAGTTATTCGACAAGACATCACGAAATGGACCTAAGGTCATTTTTCTTCAAACCTACTGAATATATTTTTTTTTTGCTTTGCACACCCAATTATTTTATTTTATTTTTTTTAATTGCTCGAGCCATATACCTTTACCACCTCATGTATCTAGCCTATCTAGGTAGCTATCTTTTGCAACTGCCGATGAGCTAGAAATATGTACTAGGGGTTTTAACAAGACTATAATTTAACAACTTTTTGGTAAATTATAGATGAGGTTTTGCTATTTTTGCATTAGCTCAAGTAATAGGCTGTTAAGTGCATCAGGTGATACCTTTCTAGGGCGTGAACCTTGAGAAAACTATTTAAAGCTCATTATTAGAATCTGCAAGGACATTTTGAAAAATTAATTATGTGGTCACAATTGACACACTAGTAACCACATGCACTGCTTGCATACATATTAAAAAATAAAATAGTCCAAGGTTAAATATTACACCGATTGGGTGCTTTCTGCAAATATCACAAATAATTCCTTCAAAGATTCTCATTAAATTGTCCAAAAGATGGAAAGCTATGGTAGAATCTCATTTATGATGGACATGATATCAGGCATTTGTTAGTGAATATGCTGTAACTGGAAAGGATGCTGGAAAAGGGACATTAGTTGCCGCATTAGCAGAAGCTGGTTTCCTTATGGGATTAGAAAGAAACAGGTACAACCTTTTCTAATTCAGTGTAGTTGCTTTTTTCTCTTTCTTTTTTCACTTATTTTTTATTTTTCTTTTTGTTGTTATTAAAGGTTTGGTATTAGCAAAAAGTCACCCAGATTTTTCAGTACTTGCATAACACCCATAAATGTATTTGAAAGCAACCAATTTTCTAGTGAAAGAGTCTTTCTGAATATTCTGTATGATTGTTGGGTCATTTTTCTTAGAAATATTTGCCCCTTTCAAATAATTATGTACAAAAAGTGTATTGCCTACCTTTCATGGTGCCTCATTTGGTACAAAACAAAGAATAAGACAGATAATTAATTACAAAAAGAAGTTTTCATAAGGTTAAAATTATTACCTGTTCTAGTTTGGTTTTGTATAAAGCCTGTAAATAGTTCTGTTCTAAGTAAAACTTGAAATCAATTCGTGAAATACCTATTGTTCCTAGTGTGTATTATAGAAGGAAGGGTACAGTGGCCATGCTTTGCTTGTCTGATTGTTCATTGTTTGGTTACTCTTAAATAATCTTCAGTGGTGGGTTCTGAATACATCCAGAATTCCTTAAATCATGATTTTTCTAAAATTAGGGGTTTTAGGGCTGGGAGAATCAGCTGGATTCTACCCACCCCGAAAGATAAAGAGTCTGACTTTAACAGAAGCAGCAGTTTATTCATTCTGTGTAGTCATGTTCATCTATAAAATAACAAATACAAAAATAAATTTATTGTGTTTAACATTAAAATTTCTCTCCAGTGATATTGTAGAGATGGCAAGCTGCGCCCCACTTTTTGTAAATGACAACGATCACGGGTACAGTTTTGTCAATTTGTTTTTTAAGGCGTTAATTGTAGAAATTATTAAGTCTTCATATCATTCTGGGTTTTCTTGTTTCTATTATGTGATGAAGATTCGACCCAGATGCTATTGTTTTCAATTCAAACATGCAATTCGGGACACCTAGCTACTGGATACAGCACTTCTTTAAGTATTCCAGCGGCGCAATATATCATCCTTCTGCCATTCAAGCCAGTAATTACCCTTCTTTACTTGCATCTGCACTTACATGGGAAAATACAGACAGCAAAAAGAAATACCTCCAGCTAAAGGTATTTTGCATGACATGTATTGTATCATATCCAAAACTTCCGAGGTTCCTATTTTATAGCTCTAATAATACATTGATTTGTTCAGATTTTGAATTATGGGAGTCAAGTTGTGCCTTTGAACATGTCCATTTCTGGATTAGAAACAAAGATTTCTTCTAATGGTGGAATTAAGACTGTTCTTACATCAAGCAAATTGTCAGATGAGAATTCCTTCCAAGAACCAAAAAAGGTTTGTTAATCATTATTCTTCTAATGCCAGTACTTATTCCCTTATTACTGTTATTCAAAATCAGATCAGAGACTTAATCCTTGGAAAATACAACAAAAATATAAGTGAAACTGTCATGTCCAACACCTAAAACGGCTGTAGAGACCTTTATATACTGCAACATATCTAAGATCTAATACAGTGATTTTTGGACATCATTTTTATCTGAACTTTTGGTTGATTTGGTTGATGAATGGTGTAGGTAATACCAGTGGCAACTAAGTTCTCCAAAGCAGGGGCAAAGATGTCAGATATGATTGCACCGTATTCCCTCACCTCATTTGATCTCTTGATTGACGGACAAAATTTAAGATCTACCATTTGAATAACAAAAGATTATTTGTTACTCCAAAAAAAAAAAAAAAACTTATTTGAAGTCATGCAGTAAAATAGTGAAGTACAGATAAGACAATATTACAAACAACTACAACATGTATCATTTAATTTCAGAATCTTTTACACGCAAATAATAGTGAAGTACAGATAAGACAATATTACAAACAACTACAACATGTATCATTTAATTTCAGAATCTTTTACATGCAAATAATATTTGTTTATGTCATGGACTTATTATAATTCGACGATATATGATGATTGTAATCAAATTTATAAGAAATCGAAGCATCAGGCTACGAAGAGTTTTTACCTTGTAAAATCTGTTTTGCTTGAACTTAGATGTTTAAGAGCAACCAAATCTTGCTAAACTTGTTCATCCGATTATATTTGATATTAATTTGATCTGCACTGAGAAAAATTGTACATATTTAGAAATATTAAAGTACATGCATTCACAAATTTGACTAAAAGTAAATACATTATGAGGACAAACATTACATCCAAAATCTAACCAAATTAATTGTAGCTCGCATTAAAATAAGCTTTGTATACAACCAATATATAAAAACCCTATAAACGACGGTTGACTAACAACATATGATCTAATTAACTACTTGACTCATAAAAAAATTAGGAACTTTAAATTGCCATTTCAACGGAATTAAGGAGAAAGAGTGCTATTTTTTATTATCCCAACTAGAAAATTAAGTGATATTTCTCAAACCTCCGGCATAAAAAGTCTTAAGTTTTGACTGAATTTTGTTGATCGGAAGCTTCAAGTATAGATTGAGAATTCAGTGTTGAGAAGTATAGAAAAAGTCTTAAGTTTTGACTTAATTTATAAAAATTGCCATTAAAACCTGGCAACTAGGGTTACGTATTAGTACGAAAATTTTATAATAGAGTAAACTGTTGATAGCAAAATAGAACAAATGCGAAGTGGAGAAGATGAATGACACCTAATTGAAGGAGTTTTTCTCCGCTAAGTGCATCTGAGAACCACACCTTGGTTACGTACGGAGGAAGTGCAAAGGAGAAGGAAACGAGGACTATTGAGTCTTAACACAGCGTTGAAATCAATTCTCACCAAATATCTCCATTTTTCATGCGATTTCACTGAGCGACTTTTTCCTCTTCAAATCCCGTCGAATCAATTCTTTTTACCTTCAAACTTTACTACCGATCACAAACGCGATATCTATTGTACGTCCCAAACTAGCCCAAACCGCTTTTTTCTCGTCTCAATGCGCACTTATTGACAAAAATAACCTTAGTTCCTAGCCTAATTAATAAAACCGTGTGTAAATCTCATTTGCCTCACGGCATAGTATATTTGGTGGCAGTCATATTTTGTCATTTATTTATTAGATTTCTTTTTTTTAGATAATAGCCAAAACTTTGGAGAGATATAAAGGCGTGAACCTTTCTTTTTAGTTAAATAAATAACAAGACTTAGAATATGACGGACTTTCCCGATATTTTTATTAATATCCAAAGTTTAATACAAATTAATAAATATACCCGGATCTCAAGGGTATAGCGATAAATACCCAAGCCGGCCATTTTCTGGCCGGCCAAGTACCCTCCCTAAGCCGGCCAGAAAATGGCCGGCTATGTACCTTTTTTTTTTTTTTTAAACAGCATTATTTTTGTTTTAGATGATTTCTATTAGAGTCAAATATTTCATTTCTAAGTTTCGTACAAAATAATAAAGTACACACAAATTGCAAATAGAGTCCACACAATTTTTACAACATGCATATAAATCACCTATTACTACCACGTCTAAATCCCCGAAGTAAACCACTTGCGAAAGATGACCTACGAGATGGCCTAGCAGGTGGCTCTGGTTGCTCACTAGATGGCCCGGCCTGGGCTCCAGATGGCGCTGCTTGGCTTGTAGATGGGCCGGCCTGGGCTCCAGATGGCCCTGCTTGGCTTGTAGATGCCCTTGTTGTGCGTCTAGTAGTGGACCTCCTCGGTTGGGCAGATGGCTGCCCTTGCACCCCAACCGCCTCTCCTCCTATGTCAACCGCCTCTCCCATTGCTTCGGCATACATAGCAGCTGCATCTAAACGGCTCGTAGCTGTGCTACGCCGTGACCCTCCGGACCCACTTCCCGACGCCATTACTCGCTCATTTTCTGCCGCATTTGCTGCGTTTCTTGCCTCTGCATTTGCATGTGTTACTTAGTAAATTGGTATAAATTGAAAAGAAAAATAATTTTGGATGAATGTTACATACCTCTTCGTTGCCTATCGGAAGTGGAACGGCGAGGCTGATGCCCCTTTCGTCTACCTTCCATTTCATCCATCGTCATTACACGACGGGTGTGTTTTCGCCTCCCCTTCGTAATCCAACCTCTACTCGGAAGGATTCTGTTTTCAACACAAGGAGGCCAGTCTCCCATATTGCCAATTGGATTGAACACATGGTTCCAAGTACTCACAAGATAGGGTGTTTTATACCAGTCTGCAACAAAGTCGTCCTCTTGCCAGTTTCGGTCACGGCAAACGGCTAAGACATGAGCGCACGGAATAGAAGTTAATTGGATACCTCTGCAAGTGCATTCCATTTGTCTGTCGGGACCGCGCGTCACAATATACATGAACTCCCTGTGAGTGGGTTCCATGTTGCCCATGTCGCTACGGGTGCAAGGAACGTACTCATTTGGGGATGAAACTTGGTACTGACCTTGGCCCCGCGTGTAACGCACCAATTTCATTTTTTCAGCTTTCCCCCAACGTTTTTTGATCTTCTGCAAAACCCGGTCAGAAAGAACCTGTCCCCTGTCTTGTAATTCCATTGCTCGCTGACGCCGCTCAACAAACCATCTGTTGCACGTGTAGAACGTATCCTCCACTACGGCACAAACAGGCAATCTACGACTCGTTCGGAAGACATTGTTGAGCGACTCGGAGCCGTTTGTTGTCATGATACCAAACCGGTATCCTCCGTCACAGGTTTGGAAAATCTTCTCATAATTGGACGGCTCCATCGCATCATTAGGACGTACTTTGCCCACCTTCTTTAAATATGCATTGCACTTCGGATTTCGCTGCACAAAAACAAAGGGGTGTTATTCCATTTTCATAAAATTCTTATACGATAATTAAACGAAATGTTATAAGTTATACATACATGAGCAAACTCTTGGAACATCTCTTGTAATCTTCTCGGCTTCTTCCTCTTTGCTCCTTCCCTGAACCTCCATCCGTACCATCTGTCTCCACAGTTCGTGACTAAGTTGTCAGCAACATGCTGCATACAATACCTGTGCACAAAGAGCTCGGGAGGCCATCCGTATTCAGCTGTCAGTGCAGCTTTGATCCCCTTGTGCTGGTCCGATATGACACATACAAATTTACACGGGCCGAGCACTTCATTTCTCAACCACTGCAAAAAAAAACCCCAATTCTCAGTATCCTCCTGATGTACAATTGCAAATGCAATAGGCAACAATTGGTTCTCGGTATCGTAGCCGCAAGCTATCAAAAGCCTCCCCTCGTATCGCCCAGACAAGAAGCAGGCATCGATGCTGATCACTGGTCTCAAGTACTGGAACGCTGCAATGCATGGACCAAACGCCCAGGCTACAGCTCTGAACTGGGCAACACCTGGCATGATTAGTCCTGTTTCCTTATTCCGTACCGGGCTGGTCAGAAATTGGTGGGTCGAGCCGGGATTGTTGGCGCAAATTGCAAGCAACAGTGGTCTCAGCAAGCTGTAAGAAGCCTCCCAACTCCCAAATTGTCGGGCTATTGCCAGCTCACGGCCCCTCCACAGTCGGTTGTATTTAGGTGTCACATTGTCGTACACAGACAAAACAATGTCTGCCACCGTCTGGATGCTCATACACGGGTCCTTTTTAATGGCGTTCTCAATGACATCGGCAATGAGTGCTGCCGTCAGACATTCGTGGTCGACCCTCGTATGCTCAGTCCTACATGTGTGAGGCCTGTCCTGCTTAGTTATAACCCATGCGTCTCCACATCCCGTCGGTTTTGCCCTAAGCTCGTAACGGCAATTCTTGTCCTTGCACAACAGAGTAACCCGATCCCTGTCACTTTTCCAAGATCTGAACTCCTGATTCTTCTTTATATGGTGCTCTCTGACCTTCTTCATTAGGTCTTCTTTGGTTTTAAAATATAGGTTTGCACACAGCTCACCTTTGTACTCAATCCGTTGCCCATAATAACCAATATCTGCCTCTCTAAACTCAGAAACATCATTGAGGTCTGGGAACGGGTGCGTATCAGTCCGGCCACTAAGCGGCCCCCCCTCATCAGCATGCCTTTCAGCTGTTTCAGCCCGCCCGTCTTCATCCACACCTTCCATGTGATCTGAATCCCCCAACATGTCTCCCTCAAATTCATCCCCGCTCCCCAGATTGTCCTCCGGTATTTCATTAATATCTTCAAAGTCCGGGCAGCTTGCATCGTCTACTGGTGCAGGTATGGGGTAAGTGATACTGGAGGTAACGGTAAAGGAGTGGCATTTACGGATCTAGGTGGGGTTGAAACTGAGTGTCTTGGTCTGCCTCGATTGTGTCTAGGTGGGGATGCAACTGAGTGTCTTCGTTGAGGTGCTGGTGGAGTGACGTAGTTGTAGGGTTCTGGGTCAGGTTCGGTGAGTGGTAAGGTGGAGTCACGTATGTAAGTTTCTGGTTGTGGGGTATAATGTGGTGCCGCTGATCCAGAGCCCGAACTTCCAACCCCAGGCTCTACCGGAACTCTTCTAGCAAATATTTCTATTAGAAAATTACCTTGGGACCTCAAATAACCGAACATGCCTCTCCACGTACTCTCGTCCACCAGTTTCGCAACAATCCATTTTCCGTTGGAGGGATGGCAATATCGGGTTGCCAATTCTAGGTCGCACATTTCTGGGTTGTAACCGGTGTGTGTGTAAACTATGGATTTGAGATCCAAAAGTGAGATGTCATCTGGAATCATCAATGAATGAGCTGCATCTTTGTTGTAGTACGCCCCTTGTGCACTATTAAGCATCTTCCCACCATAGTGTAATGAAATAAAGGCCATGGTAAACAAACTACATTTTAGAAAATGGTAAACAATTGTCAGATTACTAAATGGTAAATAATTGTCAAGTAACTAAATAATAAACAATTGACTGGTAAACAATTAAGTAAATAGTAAAAAATTAAGTAAATAGTAAACAATTAAGTAAATAGTAAGCAATTAAGTAAATGGTAAGCAATTAAGTAAATGGTAAGCAATTAAGTAAATGGTAATCAATTAAGTAAATGGTAATCAATTAAGTAAATGGTAAGCAATTAAGTAAATGGTAAGCAATTAACTAAATGGTAAACAATTAAGTAAATGGTAACCAATTAACTAAATGGTAAACAACTAAGTAAATGGTAAACAACTAAGTAAATAGTAAGCAATTAACTAAATAGTAAACAATTAAGTAAATGGTAAACAATTAAGTAAATAGTAAATAATTAAGTAAATAGTAAACAATTAAGTAAATAGTAAACAATTAACTAAATAGTAAACAATTAAGTAAATAGTAAACAATTAACTAAATAGTAAACAATTAACTAATTAATTAATCTATAAAATAGAAAATAATAATAAATTAAAAATTAAAAAAAATTAAAAAAAAATTAAAAAAAATTAAAAAAAAAAAGAATTACCTCAACAGTAGAGGTACAGTAGAGCTGCCGCGGATTTGAGTGAAGAATGCAGCTGCCTCGGTGCTCTTTTATAGAGTTTTTGGGGAAAAAAAAAAAAAAAAAAAGGTACATAGCCGGCCATTTTCTGGCCGGCTTAGGGAGGGTACTTGGCCGGCCAGAAAATGGCCGGCTTGGGTATTTATCGCTATACCCTTGAGATCCGGGTATATTTATTAATTTGTATTAAACTTTGGATATTAATAAAAATATCGGCAGACTTTCATACGGAAAAAGAAGGGCGATTAAAAAAAAGTAGAATTAAATTCTACGATATCTTTTGCTTAATATAATAACACTGGATATAGTAAAGATATCATATTTAATAATGAGTGAGGCTACGGTGCTATGCATAGTACGGATTGGGTCCGTGCTACGGCTCAAAATTTGACTTTTCAAAATATTAACGGTCGATCCGAACCGTTCAACATGATTATAAAATGAATATGTACTTGCAAATCAATTTTACATTTTTTTGAATTTTTTTACTATTTTTTTAGATAGGCTGTTTTTGGATGGTCCAGAATGTTCAGATCAAGTGATTTTCGAAAAAATAGTAAAAAAATTCGAAATGTAAAATTTGGTTTGCAAGTATATATTCATTTTATAATCATGTTGAACAGTTCAGATCGACCATTAGAATTTTGAAAAGTCAAATTTTTAGCCGTAGTACGGACCCAATTAGCACCGTAGCCTCACTCTTTAATAATAGTACCCTTTGATGAATTGCCGCAGATATGAGTTGTATTCCTATCGTGGGAGTACATGGAACTAATTAAATAATAACTGCAATATATTTTATACTTTATTCCAATTTCCAACAGAAGAATTTACCGAAATTTTTATTAATAGAAAATAAAATAAAAAAAATATCGACATTAAGAATGTTTTCGCTGGAATTTGAGATGTAGCAAAAACGTGATGGTCCATAATGTCCAGACACTGTAGCTGGACGTTATGAACCATAACGTCCAGTTAATCTGATCGTTAATGATCTCTAATTAACAAAAAACACTGTAGCTGGACGTTATGGTCTATAACATTCAGCTACAGTGGGTTTTTTTTTTTTTTCAAAAAAATCGCAAACTGAAGCAAGCCAAAAAAAAAAAAAACACTGTAGCTGGACGTTATGGTCCATAACGTCCAGCTACATTGTTTTTTGTTAATTAGAGATCATTAGTGATCAGATTAACTGGATGTTATCGACCATAACGTCAAGCTACAGTGCTATGGACATTATGGACCATCACGTTTTTTCTACATCTCGAATTCTAGCGAAAACGTTCTTCAATGTCGATATTTATTTTATTTTATTTTCTATTAATAAAAATTTCGGGAAGAATTTAAACATCTGATGTGCTTACAAAAAATAATAAGGAATCCAGCATTTCTCTGAAGTTTTTCCCATGGAATCTATAGGTTGTAATTGTTCTCCACTGGAGAAGCTATATTTTCAGTTTTGACTAATTTTATAATGAGGATTCAAATGTCTCTATTTTTTGTATCTCCACCATACCTCCCATTTTTAAAACGCTAATAACTCAAAAATTTAAAACATAAATGTCAAAATAAAACAGTTAGATGTAATCTATATGATTTTCACTACGTGTTCATAAAAAAATTATCATGTTTCATTTTTTTTATGTGAATTAATAAGTTAAAAAATAAACGTCTAGAAATTATCCACATCAATACATTTTTACAAGCTCTTGATGACAAACACAACAAAGTTGAAATATCGTAATTTTTTACACATGTATAGATAAAATGATGTAGATCATATATAACAGTTTTATTTTGAGTTTTGAGTTATTAAAGTTTTAAAAAATGAAGGCACAAAAAACGAAGACATTTAAACTCTCCTCTTTTAGAAGTTACTTAATTATTATAAAATTGCAGTGATGACTAACTTAGTATATTTTGTTGTGACTAATTAAATATGTTTTATGTTTATTTTTAATTTTATGCTGATGTTCCTAGTGGCATTGTCAAGCCTACCGATTGGTAACAAGAAAGCATGTAAATATGCTCAGCTTTAGCATTTTTAACACAAGCACAGAGGACTTAATAAATAGTTAAAATTATACCTTGTCACCATGGTTTAGAATTCCATTTAAACCTTGAATTTAGTGCTCCTTTCACGCGATAAAGAGATAGTTATAATGTATAGTGAAGCCAACCTACGATTGCCAAAGGCACTTTAAAAGTTCAAAACAGTGCGTCACCCCCGGAACGGGTAAATTCAACAGAAATATTCACGTTTCGTTCCCAAATTTCGTGTTTTGTTTTTTAATATATGTGAATTACCTCCATTAGTTCAGTCTAAGCGTCCAATTCCAAATCAGACCCAAATTGTGCGCAGGGGAGCAGAGAAAGAGAGCGGTTCGGGTCCAATGCCCATCGGACTCAAATTTGGGTCCGATGGGTTTCGGGACCGTCCGATCTGCTTTAAAATTCATGCACACAAATTTTAAAGCAGACACAAAAGTTGCAGTTGCGAATCTTAAAGCAGATCGGACGGTCATCGAGCCCATCGAACTCACTCTAAGTCCGATAGGCATCGGACCCAAATTGACCTCGCAGAGAAAATGCTCCAATCCAGTATCATTGCGAAACCTTAGTTAAAATTAGGATAAAATGCTTCATAAACACTGAACATGCAGATATCTCAAAAATGAAAAAGAATATCCAACAAACACAAGAAGAGAACAACAACATCCTGCAAAATTGCTCGGCCTCAAAATTTCATCAAAACTGATAAAAATCACCTCCGTCCCTTACCCTTACCCTTATCCATACCCTTACCTTTACCCTTACCCTTTCCCATGCCCATACCCTTTCCTTTTCCTTTTCCTTTCCCCTCATGAAATTTGTTGCCTTTGGTATGCTTTTGATTAAACCGATCAATCCTGCTAGCCTTTTGCTGTCGCATCTTACGCACCTGTTCTGGGTGTTTAATTTCAGATGGTACGTTGGCATTTGGTACTGACCAGCGGGTCCTCCCTGATTTCACAAACCTATTGTTCCCTCTTTGATTCCCGCCTACAAAATATAAAATTGCTTATCAATAACACAAAAGTTATGGACTATATCCACACCAGACTACAGATAACAAAATTTCCAGATTGCTATTGTATAAATAGTATATCAAAAGAAAAACTGGATTTTCTGATGCAGTACTGGTGATCTCCTCTTTTATATATTAACTTGATTTTTTGCTAGAATAATTATTATGTCATTATGTCATTATGCTGAAAGCTCAATTAAGCATTACACTAGGCCTCAATAGCAAAATTACAACCACAAGAAACCCCATCACAAACAGCAAGATTATGCAAGTGCAAAACATTAACAGATAAAGCATAGTAATCACCTTGTGTGCTGAAACCGCTACGAGGAATTGTGTCAGTATCATCTGCATCTTTTCCAGAAAGGGAGACCTTCCTGTGAGTGTTTTTCTTCCATTTTTCATAAATTCCTGTTTTCGTAGCCTTCACTTTTGCACCACCCTCTGTCTTGACCTAACCAAAGCAACAACAACAAAATAATATTTCCTCTTTACTTAGCACAGCATGCCCCATGCTATCTATGATAAAGAAAGGTCTTTCCATAAAACAAAAAAGGGTATTTGTATCTTACACCAGAATAGTGCTAATGCTAATATTAACCAGACTGGCACTAATTCACCAATTTAACACTAAAAGCCACTAATTCACCAATTTAACAGATGAACCCAGTAAAAAAGTAGCAAAACCTTGAATATTGGTGTCTAGCATACTTGGCTTGGCATTAAAGATTTTAAATTCAAGCTAAATTGATCAAATCACAATGTCCCAACTAACTAAATGCACAAAGGATAAGGTTTTAAGAGAGCATATATACCTTGCCAGAAGCTGTCACACGTTCGCCATTATTCAACTTGACATACTTCTTACTTTTCTGTAGTTAATAAAAAAAAAGGAAGAAAGAAAAGCATATTAATGATATATACAATAAAAATATGGTGATAACCCCACTAATACAGATAGATGGGCACCTTATCCCAGTGATATTGTGCTCTTTGCTTTTGAATACCAGAACTGTCATCAGCAACCAAATCAAGAACAGCTGCATCGAATCTGCGTTCAAAATATGCCCAATACAATTAGTTAACCAAAGAAATAAAACAAATAACACCAGTGAGAAAGATAATTTACCTGTTGGACATGAAACCGTCATTGCCCTTCATAGAGAGTCCTGCTTCACGAAGCTACAGGATGAACATATTTTTATGAAAATAATGAACACAAGAAAATGCTCGTCTTCAAAAGAAAATAAAATTTGGAAGGACACAGATGAAGTATACTTGATTTGGCGGCACGGAAGTGATATAGTATTCATCGTCCTTGAAGCTCTTTGCCTTTCTTTTTGTACCACAAACCTCTGTATTTAATAAAAAGAACATTAAATGCAAATAAAATATGTTATGAGAAGCAAGGGGAGGTAGTAAAAAAATGAAAAAACAAAAACAAAAGGCTCACCCTTTTTCTCTGAAGTAACTGCTCCCTTGACTGGTTCTTCTTCCTACAATAGGTAATGACAGTCATTGGATACATTCTAATTTTAGAAGCAATTATTTCAGTTTGTAGAATAAGATGGCTGAACCATATATAAGATTTACCTTTGTTACAACAAGTTCGGCAGATTTTTTTTCTTGCGCCAATTTGATTACCCCTTCGTGAATTGCTCTTTTCTTTTTCATCACCTCAAGCCATTTAGAACCCTAACAGTACAAAAAGATATGATGAGAACAAAAAATGGAAAAATAAATGAAGTAGACTCAACTTAGAAACTCATTACATGTGAATTTTTCACTTTAGCGGATACTCCTTCAGACTCCAAAATGGTTTGCTTTGGCCTGGGAAATGTTCAAAAACCCAATTGATGAGTTAAAATAATAAACCTAAATATTTTTGCAAAAATTGCATAAAAATATGAATAATCAAGAGTTCAAGATGAACACAGACTGATACCACGTATGTCACAGTAAAGCATTACAATAAAAAAAGAGAACCGTATTACTTTATGTACCCAAACAGATTCTACAATTACAATTGACAGCATGTGCCTGTCAAATTATGGTACTAGCTCATATCATTGATCTCAATTTTTGCAACATTTTTCTCAAACCAGGGTCAAACCTAACAGGAATCAGTATAAATGAGAACAAAAAAATTTCCTTGTACTAAGCCAAATTAACTGTACATACTTAAAGGACTTCAAACGCTCAGAAAAGGCAAGAGCAGACAGCTCGTCAGACCCAATCAAATCCCTGAAAATAGGGTGCAGGCCCTCGCGCGGCAGACCCTTCGATCGTCGGATCGACTCACTCGACGGCATTGGTTTTGTTTTCATATACATTTTAAAAGCATTTGAGCAAGTCTTGCGCAAAGCTTCAAGCTCAGCTGATCCACTTATTATCTCCTTAACTCGGTCCATAACCAAATCCAGCATTTGCTGGGGAAACCTTCCGTACATTGTTTCTCCATTTGAAACTGCTGCATCAATTTTTGAATTGGCCTTGTTGACATCTTTTAAGATCTCTTCTTCGGTCGGCGCAGGCTTGAGAGGCTTTGACAAGAATAGATGCAGGTCCAGGAGGTAGGGCAGGTCATCTGGCGTGACAAAAGAATAGGCTGTACCAGTGCGACCTGCACGAGCGACCCGTCCCACCCGGTGAATAAATATTTTAGGTCTCGGTGGGAAGTCCCAGTTTACCACATTGTCCAACAAAGGGATATCCAAGCCCCTTGCTGCAACATCTGTTACTATTAGAAGCATTGTTTTTCGTGCACGGAATCTCGAGATATGCATCTTTCTCGCATCTTGATCCATATCTCCATAACAAACCGAGGGCTCAATCCCCTCTTCCCTAAAAAGAATGTTTAAAAACTCGACATGATGCTTGGTTGAAACGAAAATTAGAGTTTGTTCACTTGATCCAATCCTCTCTCTAACGAGATACAACAAGGCCGCATGCTTCTCTTCCTGCCTTAATGTAAAGAACACTACTTTGAGGTCTGGGCTGATCTTGCTATCCACATCAAGCCTGATGAGTTGTGGGTCCCGCAACCCTGCCTTGGCAAACTCAGCTAAGGCACTAGGTAAGGTCGCACTGAAAAGAAGAGTCTGACGATTTTCACCTAGTTGGGTTAAGATCTTGTGTAGCTGCTCAGCAAACCCCATGCTAAAGAGACAATCAGCCTCATCAAATACAACATATTCCACGGTTCGTAGAGACATGTCATCTACTTCTGACAGGTGGTGCATCAGACGGCCAGGAGTTGCTATTATAATATCAGGGCTTTGTGTTAGTTCTTCAAATTGATTCTCCATGCTGTCTCCGCCAACCAGTAAGCTTGTTCTCAGATCTACCAAAGGAAATGCGGTCATTACTCATGTGTAACTGATAGTTTGGTACAGAAAGTTTATAACATAATTTCAATTTTGGCTTATGCAACTATTCAGTTTGGTAATTACCTGTTTGTACATACTAAAAGTTCGGCAAACACTATAAGTCAATCCAAATCGACCAATTTTGTCACAAACCTCATTTGATGCTCCAACACTAAATGAACATAAAATACCATAGCAAACATAACTGGTTTAGTATCAAAAAGAGGGAGATCTTGTTATCACTAGGTAAAATTTATGGGCATAATTGCAAGGTGAGAACTTCTAACAGAGCATAACTCTAGTGCTAGTTGTTGCCTATTTATGACACAAGGCATGCCAGATCATTTTTTTTTTTTTGAACAAAAGTGACACTTGTGTTACCACCTGTTGTCGTTACCAGATGAACACCAATATACTAGATCTACACACATTAGCAACTATGCATTTAGTTAATCGAGTAGAACTAGGGTGTTCTTAAGCTCAGGCCATTTGTGAGCTTAAACTCCAAAACACATCGGATTGACTTCAAATGACGAATCCAAACAGTTGAAACTGATGTACTTCACGAGTGATGCGTTTACATGTCAAATTTATAAATTTTTGAACTAATTTAGTATAAAGTCAAGCGGTAAAAAAATGATGAAAAATGTATGCATTAAAATTAACTTATAAACCTTATTTTACTGCTTCACTTTATACTACATTAAGTCGAAAATTTATAAATTTGACATGTAAATGCATCACTCGTGAAGTAGGTCAGTTTCAACGGTTTGAATTCGTTGTTTGAAGTCATTCCAATAGATTTTGGAGCTAAGCCCGCCAAAGGGGTTGGGAGCTTAAGAGCATCCTAGTTCTACTCAAATTAATCAGTACTATTGTGCAAAAAGTACTAAATGAAATCAGCACAAATTTCCATAATAAATCAACAGGTCAATGAGTAGACTTACATATAACGACTCTACTGTGCTAACTTGAGCCGAACTCAATAAACATTACTCCGACCAAAATTCCACTAATCAAAAGAAACAAAACATTGTTAAAACTAACCAGTGAATCTCCCGAGCTCCTTGGTAAATTTCAAAGTCTGAATCGCGAGGTCTCTAGTAGGTGAAAGAATCAGAGCACGGACACCAGCTTGAGGCACATGCTTTCTCAACTTCTGAAGCATTGGTATGAGAAAAGCCGCAGTCTTTCCAGACCCAGTTCGTGCCATGGCCACCACATCAGCATCAGAGAGTATCATTGGCATGGTCTTTCTCTGAATTGGAGTAGGAACGCGGTAACCCTTTCGCTTCACCCCACCGTAAACCTCCGAACAGAGCCCTAGAGACTCGAAACCACCTGATTTGGCCTTTTTCTTCTCCTTTTTGATGCGCATGAGATCGGCGGCCGAGCTGACCCCCATAGCCAATTGCTTTTGCAACTCTTTTTCATCTTCTTCGACCTCCTTAGCATCCCTGGGTTTCATCTCAGAGTCTTCAGTTTGCAGTGGCGAAGCTAGGAATTTTGTCAGGGGTAGGCGAATATTTGTGGCATGTAGCAAAATCTAGTTTAAACAAGGATACAAGGGTATGAATCAGCGGCGATCCTCTCTCCTTTCTCCTTCGCGTATCCCGCGTAGGGCGTCTCAGACTCTCCTCCGAGGGTTGGTTTTTTTTTTTTGAGATTGAGCTCCCTCTGGACTCTGGGCTAGGGGTGCGTAGGCAATTTAATTATTCAGAGGTAGATAAGCCCAACGAAAAGCCCGGTCCAAAAAAAAAAAAAATTCCAGGGATAGGCATTTGCACCGAAACTTTTATTAATAGAAAATAAAATAAACAAATATCGATATTGAAGAATGATTTGGCAAAAATTCGAGATATAACAAAGACATTATGGACCATCACGGCCATATTAGAACCTAGACTGTGTTAAACGTATAACAAAAACACTAACTGTTATGGTCTATAACGGCCAGGGATGCGTTGAAAAAAAAAACCAGACCGTTATGGTCCATAACGGCCAGGGTTTCCTTTTTCTTTCTTGACTTTCTCTGGGCAGGGGGTTATGGTCAATTCGACAAACAATTCATTCACAAAAACTATGAAAGCCTCAACTGGGTGCTCCAACGTCAAGTCTCTGAAATATGAAATATGTAATTGAGGGGTTGTTGCCCTTATCCATTTCACAAGCAAGCATTTACTCGATAAGCGCACCGGAAAGTACCATAATAAAAGTAAGATCCAAAACGATTTACCCCGCTCTTCTGACCGTTATGCTCCATAACAGCCAGGTGTCTTTTTTTTTTCCGCGCCTCCCTGGTCGTTATGGACCATAACAACCCGGTTTTTGTTTTTCTTTTCCTTCACCTCCCTGGCCGTTCTGGACCATAACGGTCCGTGTGTTTATTGTTGCTAATTAGGTGCTAATCTGACCATGATAGTATGAGACGTTATGGACCATAACGTCTTTGTTATATTTCAAATTTCCACCAAATTATTCTTGTCGATATTTATTTATTTTATTGTCTTTTAATAAAAATTTCGGGGCATTTGCATGGTAGCTTCGCCCCTGAGTGGGTCTAATCCATCCCGCGGTCTACGCGCTAATTTATTATTACTATCTGACTTCAAATATTAAAGAATGAGAAGATAAAATTAAAATACAAAAAACAAAAATAAAAGGACGATCCAAATCCAATCATCACCTCTTTGTTTTCCACCAGATCTCAACCTTCCAATCCATTTTCCCTCCATGAAAACAGCGGTCCTGATCAAATGTCACACGTCAGCAGAGCAATGGGACCCTCACTTCGCTTTCACTATCCTGAGAGGCGATAAGCTCAAATGCACAAGTTGTCAATGGAGGTTGAGAAAATTATTCAAAGAAGCAACTCCATTTGGATTAGATTCGTTGGATGGAGATCAAACCGATAATACGATTTCGTTTGGCCGCTATTTACGCAGCGATAGCGAGATTTAGATGACATAACCTTGCTTCAAGTATCACACAAATGTCAGAATCAATATTCTGTTCTCGCTTTTTCTTTACTGCAAATACTACTTATAGCACGCTTGTGCAACCAATTGGGTGTTTTTATTTTTGATTTGAGGGTTTATATAGTGTTGCATTGCGACTTACAGTTTTTCGGGCGTGCATTGTGTTAGTGGAGAGAGATGGAACACAAATGGGTATTGTTCGGTTCTTTGTTTTATACCTTGATTGTACTCTTAAATTATGGAGCTTTTGCTTTTGGATTAACAAAAGCACAAGCAGCCACTTTGAATGTAGATGTGTCATCTCAATCGGCTCGGGTCATGCCTGATAATTTATTTGGCATCTTTTTTGAGGTAAAAATTTGAAATGAAGTTGGATCCTTCTAGATTTTCGTCTCCATGTGCTCTTATAGTTATGAATAGAGATTACATTTTTAGTATTATACCATAGTACCATAATAAGGCTGACTACATCTCTTTATAACATGCTGATGATGCTCTAATGTGTGTCCAGTTTCACAATTATTACTAAAATTGGTCAATTTATCATGTTCAACCCTGAAAAATTAGAAACAAAGAAAATATGTCCCTCCTATTTAATTTCAAATAGGTTTCAAAGTACCCATACATGTCACATGAGTATATTCTCTACAATTTAGCACACGTGCTGCACAGCTCTCATCTGTCTGATCTCATTGTGATTCGATCTGGTCACAAGGAGATCGGATAGGTGATGGCTGCGGAATATAAGGTGCTGTGCTGCGGGGGATAATGATGCACTCCACTAATAGTCCTGCATAGTGACAAAGAAAAGAGGGGCAATTCAGGTACTTTACAAAATTAGGTAAGGAGGGATAATGTGGTTGTTTTACCATTGTCCGAAGAGTTATGCAAATTAATCACTTACAGAATGAGTCACGCGTAGGGCCCTCATATAAGTATTCCTTTACTGGAAACAAAATAAAATTCTGTTTTATATATTCTAATGAAATTGTAGGAGATTAATCATGCGGGAGCTGGTGGCTTGTGGGCCGAGCTCATCAGAAATAGAGGTATTCTACTTTTTAATTTATTTTTTTAAGTTTTTTTAGTTTTAAAATAAAAACAAGAACCATTTTTGCAAATAACTAATAACTAATGGATTCGATTTCTTTTCTACGTCTAGGGTCAATCGATAACAAAACACTTATAGAAAACTACAAGGAAATTCAATCTTCTTCTTTTTTTCAGGTTTTGAAGCAGGTGGTAAAAATACTCCATCAATTTTTGATCCATGGGTTCAAATTGGGAATGACTCGAACATAATTCTGTCGACCGACCGAACTTCAACTTTTGAAATGAACGAGGTTGCACTAAAAATTGAAGTGCTTTGCGATAATAATGACAATTCAAATCCATGTCCATCTCAAGGTGTCGGTGTTTATAATCCTGGCTTCTGGGGCATGGTATGTTACTTTATCAGTATCCTTGCAAAACATCAAAATGTCAAGTATATCATGCAAAAGGAGGGACATAATGCTACCTTTCAAAAATCAGTAGATAAAAAGTATCCAATGAACCAATCTGTCTCCCATGTTTTTCAAAGATGCCCTGATGTACCATTTCTTCACTCTTTATCTGTATTGTAGATGAGGAAGAAAAATAAGGGTAATTTGAGCATGTCCTAAGAACTTGTAGAGTTAGAGGGGCATATGAGATCTCTAAACTATTAGGGTTAGACATGAAAATTTTCCTTTCCATTAATTTTTGATAACTGACTGTTGTTTGTTTTACTATCTTCAGAATATTGAGGATGGACAGGTGTACAACGTTGCATTGTATATAATGTCAGTAGACTCAGTAGATTTATCAGTTTCTCTGACAAGTTCTGATGGTTCACAAAATCTAGCTCAGCATACCATAGAGTAAGCACTGCTTATTACTGTAATATGAAAGGGAAAAATAACAGAAATTATATAACCTTTCGATTGTTTAATTTCATTATTGTTTTATGTAGAGCTGATGAGCAGGAATTCTCAACCTGGACCAAGGTGGAATTTGAGTTAATAGCCACAGGTACAAATTCCAACTCCCGACTTCAGATCACGACCAGTAAGGGTGGAACTATCTGGCTCGATCAAGTATCAGTTATGCCATCAGATACCTTTATGGTAAGCTGTTATGACAACACGTAAAAGAACTGCAGTAATGTTATCGAGCAATTTTATGTGCATCCTATCAGTTGCCAATATAATGCACTCTTTAAAGCAAGAATTTACCTTGCATACCCTTATTATTATACATTATACTCTATAAATGTTATAAAGAGTGCCAAAATACTTTTTTTTTTCCTCAGTGCTGTCAAAACAGAAAAACAATGAATGGGAGGGATATATGTAAAATTTTCATTCTTATAGGGTCTATAAGAAATTCCTTGTTTCACAATGGTGTGCATTATATTTGATGTTCTGTAAGGGACACTTTATTTTTCCTAAACTATTTGGTTGTCATATTTTAGGGACATGGTTTTAGGAGAGATCTGGCTTCCATGCTCGCTGATCTAAAACCTCGATTTCTCAGATTTCCAGGTAAAATTTGATTTCTTTTTTCTTATATCTTATACTCTGATTAAAAAGAAATGAGAAAATAATAATTGTGCTTACATTTTATTCTAGGTGGATCATATTCACAAGGGGGAAGGCTAATGAATGCATTTAGGTGGAAAAGTACTGTTGTCCCCTGGGAACAGCGACCTGGTCATTTCAACGATGTATGGAACTATTGGACTGACGACGGCCTTGGATTTTTTGAATTCCTTCAAGTCTGTATTTCCCAGTTTCTCTAACTTGATTTGTTTATTTAAAAATATCCTCAGTTATTTCATTTAAAGTGGTATCCATTATTAATTACTTATAAATGCTAAAGTAGATGTTTTTTTTTACTTTCTTTCCTGCAGCTGGCAGAGGATATTGGTGCTTTACCTGTGTGGGTAATCCATAATGGTAGCTATATTTTTATCTCAATAAAATAATAGGTATTTGGGTTTACTCAAATCACTGTTGTTAATTGCAATAATTGTATTCTTTCTGGCAGGAATTAGCCTGAATGATCAAATTAATCCTTCTAGTCTACCGTCTTTTGTTGAGGCATGCCATTGCACCCTTGTTTACTAATGTTCTTACCCTTATTTTGTGCATTTTATTTTTTTAATAACACTGTTATAAAATAACAGGATATTCTTGATGGTATTGAGTTTGCAAGGGGAGATTCTGACTCCACCTGGGGTTCAGTCCGGGCTGAGATGGGTCATCCCGATCAGTTTGAGCTAACGTTCATTTCCATAGGAAATCAAGAATGCGGGAACAGCAACTACAAAGGTGTATATGTCCATAAGACTTGTCAATATTTTTTTAGCGTTGCATGTAAGAGTCCAAAGGCTAACTGGATACTTTATTTATTAACAGCCAATTACCTAAAGTTCTACACTGCTATAAAAGCAGCATATCCTGATATAAAAGTGATTACAAATTGTGACGGATCAAATGGGCAGTTAGATCATCCTGCTGATTTTTACGATATTCATGTGAGAATCTAAACTGTGTGATAACATCATGCTTCCCATTTTTGTTTATCAAAATTTTAATTTTTTTTTTTCTTGTGTAGGTTTATACTTCTGTATCTGATATGTTCTCCAAAGCACACTTATTTGACAAAACATCACGAAATGGACAGAAGGTCATTTTTCTTCAAGCCTACTGAATCGTTGTCTATATATTATTTTATCTTTTCACACCCCAACATTGTACATCTTTGCAGAAAGACACCTAACATTACTCGTATTAGCACCTCTCACATGATATCGGTTGTTTGTGAATAATAGTTTACTCTTAATCACTTCATGCAAACTTGAAAACTATCATATAAACCTTCTTCCTATCATTTTATGTTAATTTTGATTGAATGAAAAATGTGGGGGGTTAAAACATCAACAGCTTGAGTGATATAATTCTACCATCTCATGAATCTGGTTAGCTATACTTAGTAGATGCAGAGCTAGAAATTTTCTAGGGTTTTTCAACAATACTCATAGGCCATATTTTTTTTCTTTTGGTAAAATACAGATCGAGTGTAGTTTATTTTTCCTTGCATCAAAGAATTTAGGCTTTCAACTGCACAAAATGACAGACCTTTCTAGGGTGCCATGTTTTGGTGAACCTAAAGAAACACAATTAAAAGAACTCATTATTACAATATGCAAGGATATATTGAGAACTACTTCTATGGACGCAATTAACATCCTAGAAATCATGTGCGTTGTTTGCATATATATAAAATTGTCATTTTAGTCAAATATTATAACTATTGGGTGCTTTCTGCAAATGATGCCAGGCCTTTGTTAGTGAATATGCGGTAACTGGAAATGATGCGGGAAAAGGGACATTAGTTGCCGCATTAGCAGAAGCTGGCTTCCTTATGGGACTAGAAAAAAACAGGTACATCTTTTCTAATCGAATGTATTTGACTTTTCTCTCTCTTTTTTTTAGTTGATTTAAGTGGTTATCTTTGTTATTAGTGAAGGTTTCATTTTGGCAAAAGACACCCAGATTTTCTGTGTTGGCATAAAACTTTCAGAGTTTTATTTATGAAGCGGCCTATTTTATAGTAAAAGGAGCTTTTTTTGAATATTCTACTTAATTGCCAGGTCTATCTCGGGCAAATTTGCCTCTTTCAAAAAATTCTGTATAGAAGTCCTATATTAATTTCTGTCTCATTTGTTGCAACACAAAGGAGTAGACAGAAAGTAATAAGAAATTAATATAGGACTTCTAATTACTCTGTCTTGCATTTGACATTTATGACTTGTCTAAATCTTCAATGCTTGATTACTGTCAAGATTCTCAATTTGTGTGTGTGTGTGTGTGTTGGGGGGTATGAATACCATAATAACCATAAATCGTGTTTTCTTTGCAAATAAAGATTAAGACTACATATTTTTGTTCTGTTTGCAAAGGAACCCCTTAACTGAAGATAATTTTTAGTACTATGAGGGGGGGGGGGGGGGGGTTAGGAAAAGAAATGAACTGGAACCCCTTACAAAAAGCAGTTCGTTCATTCTGGGTGCTTTTGCCATTTGTTATTCAACATCAGTGAAATAACAAAAAGAAAAATAAACTCATGGTTTCTAACTTTAAATTTCTGTACAGTGATATTGTAGAGATGGCAAGCTGTGCCCCACTTTTTGTAAACGACAACGATCGCAGGTACAAGTTTGTTATTCTTTTAGCATGAATTGAAAGGTAAAAAATAAAATCATGCCCTGATGGCTTGCATTGGGTTTTTACCTGTCTCCTACAGGGAGAGTGATGCCTTATACCAACTGTCCTAGGCCTAATTCTGCAATTTAGTCATTTTATTTGTTAAAAAGTTGATTGTAGTTTTGTAAGCCTTGGTATTCTAATACTAGGACTCTTTTTCCTGTTATGTGATGAAGATTTAACCCAGATGCTATAGTTTTCAACTCAAACATGCAATTCGGGACACCTAGCTACTGGATGCAGCATTTCTTTAAGTATTCCAGTAGTGCAACATACCATCCTTCCACCATCCAAGCAAGCAACTACCCTTTTTTGCTTTCATCTGCACTTACATGGGAAAATGCAGAGAGCAATAGGAAGTACCTTAAACTAAAGGTATTTTGCAGGAAACTTTTTGTATCACTATCCAGAATTTCCAATTCAAGGACTCTGACCAGACAAGATTTGTTCAGGTATTAAATTATGGGAGTAAAGTTGTGAGTTTGAAGATGTCTATATCTGGATTAGAAACGGAGATTTCTTCTTCTGGTGGAATAAAGACTGTTCTTACATCAAGCAAATTGTCAGATGAGAATTCCTTTCAAGAACCAAACAAGGTTTTGTTTAAAATTCTTTTTTTCATGCTTGCACTTATACCCTACATTACTTTCATGCAAGACCCAAGCACAGACTTTACCCTACGAAAGTACAAGCAAAAGAAATTAAGTAAACCTGTCAGGACTAATTCCTAAAAGTGGACTGCAGGGACCTGTATATACTGTCACCATTTTCTTTCTTTCTTCCTTTTTTTTCGCTGGAAGTTGGTATATGCTGGAACTTAATTTGAGACACTGATTATTGGACATAATTGTTAATATAAAAATTTGGTTGCTGAATGGTCTAGGTAGTACCAGTGGCGACTGACATCTCCAACACAGGGGCAAAGATGTCAGTTGTGATCTCACCGTATTCCCTCACCTCATTTGACCTCCTGCTCGACAGCCAAGATTTATGTCTTTTATTTGAATAACAGAAGATCAAAAACTCATTTGAAGTCTGCCGAAATATAATGGAGTGCAGATGAAATATGTACATAGTGTAGCAGAATGTATCATTAAATTCTCTTTACATGTAAATAATATATCTGGAGAAGAACTAGGTTGTTCTTAAGCTCACCAAGTCCCTTTGTGAGCTCAATTCAAAAATCTATTGAATTGGCTTCAAACGATGCATCCAAACCATTGAAACCGATCTACTTCACGAGTGATGCATTTACATGTCAAATTTATAAATTTTCGAGCCAATTTAGTATAAAGTCAAGCGGTAAAAAAAGATGGTTTATAAGTTAATTTTAATGTGTTCATTTTTCATCATTTTTTACCGCTTGACTTTATATTAAATTAGTTCGAAAATTTAAAAACTTGACATGTAAACTCATCACTCGTGAAGTAGATTGGTTTCAACGGTTTGGATGCGTCGCTTGAAACCAATTCGATGGGTTTTTGAGTTAAGCTCACAAAAAGGCTTGGTGAGCTTAAGAACACCCTAGTTCTACTCATATATCTGTATGTCACAGACTTTAATTATATAGGGAGCCAGATATGATGATTCTAGTAAACTTCTATGAAATAGAAGTAGCATGAAAAAACTATATGAAGCTTCATTATCCAGGTGAATGGTTGGGAAGAGGTGATGTAAATAGTATAACAGAATCCAGGAATACAAATGTAGCTCATTTATTTGACAATGTGACTTGTGTCTTATTATTATGATCAAACTGCAAAGCAGGGTATGAACAAATAGATTAACTGGATATTTTTCGAGAAAGTAAAATGCCGAATGAATATTCATTCCCGCCATGTTTATATTTGGTCAAGTTTCTTGTGTTCCGTGTGGGACCTCAGAATATCACAGATACCCCTACAGAGCTGTCTAATATATATCGTCAATACCTTAAATTAAGTTTTAAAAGATAGTATTTTTTTTTTCACAAAATCAATCTTTGATTTAGTGGCTAAGGATAACACTCCCTGAACAGAGAACATTAATTCAAAATCCGATTAGAGATTCTTAAGAAATAAATATCAGTGACCCTCAAATCCTTTTGTAGATAGCTGAGATGAACTTGAGAATCTCTCCAGTTCCTAATAACTGAGATGAACTTGAGATCCTGCTCAAGTCTTTCTTTATTGTTTTCTCGAGTCTCGACCTACTGCCATGAAGCTTCGTTTAAATTAGGAACTGGGATGCCTCCGATTTCATCCATGGATCCTCTCTTTCACAAATTTCTATTCGTCTCCATATCTTCACTTTCAAATGCACACTCCACTTCTCCGGTTCTCTTACCTTTCCAATCATTTCTCCTTTGTCTCCATCCGAAGAGAAAAACAGGCTAGCAGGTCGAGAGCTTTAGATTTGAAGCCTGGAATCCCTTTCTCTGGTCTTATATTTGTGCGAGATTCTCGCCGGAAAAGATCAAATGTAGGATTTGGAAGGAATCTTTTGGGAGGATTCGCATCCATGGCGTTTTCTGGTGGAAATGGCGGCTTTGGAAAATCGGATGGAAATTCTGGTAATAGTGGCGATGGTGAGGATGGAAACGGTAGTAATTTCCTTGGATTTTGGTATGTTTACTGACAAATTTTAGAATTATGGTGCAACTTTCTATGAACTACTGAAAGTTAAAGGTACTTTCTGCTAATAAATTGAAGTTTCTCTTTGGATCAAGCAAATACCCAAAGTATTTATGTTAAACCACTGCCAATCAGGGGCGGATCCAGGATTTTCGTCAGGGGAGTAGGAAATCGGATTCAGGAGTGACTCAAGTGCATATCCAGGATTTTCGTCGGGGGAATAGCCAATCAGTTGCCCCCCTCTTGCTCTACTTGGGTCCACCCCTGCTACCAATACAATTTCAATCTAGTTTTTCAGTTTCCAATAGTGAGGCATCTGATTCAGGAGTGACTCAAGTGCATATCAGTATGTATTAAGCCTGCATCATTAATAAACTTGTTATTTGTTTATTTAGTTATTTATTATTTTGTATAAAGGTCTTTGCTAGAGGATACAATGAAGGATGTTGTACGACTTGAACTTTGCAAGTTGTTGGGGAGATCTTTGTCAGCACAGGCCGTCGATCTATGTGGACAGTATGCAACCCTTTTCTAATTTGAAAATTATAATGAGAACTTCTAGATAAATATAAGTTTACTGGATTTGAAAATTTTGGCAGATAATAGCTGTTAGCTAAAATTTTGCATCAACATTTTTCTTTGCAGATCTTCTTTGGAAGTTTTTTATAATTTTATTTTATCTTGTATATTGTCCATGGTTATACTGGCTGCTGCATTGGGTGTATATGTTTACTTCTACTGTGTAAAAGGGGTGATACGGGGTTCTGAAGAAAATGCCTCAAACCCTCCTGACAATGTGGTTAGCCTTTTTTAAATTATCTATTTATTAATTATCACAAAAAATTAATAGAAAACAACCTGTCTTAGTACTCAAATTAAAAGTTATGTCGGCACGAACCAATTTTATTGCAATTTCGTAGCAGATGTTCAGGTTTAAATACTGCATTGTTCTTTTTTTTTTTTTTTTTTTTTTTTTGCTTTCATTGACAGCCCGTAGGCCTGTTACAAGTGCTGTACTTCTTCAATCTGAGTACCCTGCCTATCCCATTTACATATTCTACCCCGATTGGCTAGATTGTGTGCAACTGCTAGATATTCATGTTCCCTGGGACAGTGTACCACTTGAATAGCTCCTTTGCTTTCTCTTTGTAATCTCCATGCATCCCATGTTTGAGTGAAGGACCTCCAATCCGTAATATTTGGCAACCCGCATGATAGGGATCTGACGGTATCCATAGAGTCTGAGTAGACAGTACCCCCAATATCCGTGGCTTGCACCAGTAATCTTAAACCCTGAAGGACCGCAGTAGCCTCAGCTTGGCTAGCGCTGATGGCCTGTACCGATCTGGATGCCCATCGTACCAATATACCATCATGTACCAATATACCATCATCGTACCAATATACCATCATTGTACCAATATACCATCATATACCATCATGCTAGATATTCATGTTCCCTGCATTGTTCTTTTGCCTGACATTTTTTTAATACATAATAAATGAAGACCAGTAGAAATTGCTTCAGTCACAAAAATGCTTAAATGCATATATTCTAAATATTTATTGACATTTTGTAGGAATGTTGCATTTGCCTTTCAACATATGAAGGTAGACCAGTATGGCACTCATTGCCATGCAACCACTGGTTCCACTCAGCATGCATTAATTCTTGGGTCCAAATTAATCCGACCTGCCCAATTTGCAAGAGAGATGCCTATAGAAGGACATAATTGTACTGGCTGCAAAAGAAAATTTCTTGACAACGGCATGGAATTTCAGGACTCAGAGCTACAATTAATATACATGCTTGCTAGTATAATTTCATTGGTAACTTTACGTGATGAGGCGGCCGGGGGTGTGTCATATCTATGATTTAAAAAAAAAAACAGGTGCAATGTGAAGGGTCCCTCAAGTTATATTGAATAATCTTAGTCTGTTATCATTTATCATGCATGTAATTTCAGCTCTAACATTGGATGTAGTTTTGTCCTTCTTATAAACTTTAGAAGCAAAAAAAAAAAAAAAAAAAAAAATGATAACAGTCTACATATAATTTGCTGGGTACTGTTATAACAGTCTACTTTAGAAGCAAATTATCTTTTGACTCAGCAATGTTATAGTTGCCTCAAATTATCTGTTTTGTTTATTTGTAACAGTCTACATATTACAAGTTATTTCTAGAAACTATATGAAAGCTAAAAACATTTGAATAATTCAGTATCACAAATGCTGTTGTGATTTTGAATAGGCTCTGATGGCTGTTGTCTGATCATGAATTTCTAGTGCTACCA
The DNA here is from genome assembly GCA_025461045.1 of Carex parvula. Lineage (NCBI taxonomy): Eukaryota > Viridiplantae > Streptophyta > Magnoliopsida > Poales > Cyperaceae > Carex > Carex parvula. The sequence goes on along the minus strand of JAJGRW010000634.1, from coordinate 103,619 downwards.
TCATGGCTCACATAAAGTATCAATTTTTCATGACCTCATTTCTTGTGAGCAAATTGACACAAATGATTGCCGGCCCTCTGGCAAAGAACTGTTAGCAACAACATTGGAGTGTATTTCGTTGATTGAAACTGAAATATAATACTGATCAGGAGTGTAAATTGGAATCAGGTAAGAAAAGATTGAACTTTCATGTTTACATTCTACATTATTTGATTTTTATATTCTTCATGAACACTTTTGCTGAGTTGAGGTAACTGTTGACTCTTGCATAATGTAACTGTGTAATCATTCAAATCAGTTGCTATACCTACCTAGTCCTTGCATAATTCGTGAAATGTCTCTGATCATAATCTGGTTTTAGTAATGGGAATATCATGCATGTTTTATGTACAGGCTTCACAAATGATACATTAGAAGTCTCATTATGTGTGAAGCTATTGTTTAAAAGGAACAATCAATTTCTTTATACTAATTAATATATTATATTGCAATAATGAATAGCATGCGCAGAAATTGTTCTAATGATATGTTAGAGGAAACTGATATTTAGCTGAATAAGAAAAATGTCAATAATTGAGATAATTAGAATTTTTTTTCAAAATCTAATAATGAAATATCTTCTAGAATTAATTTGATACCTGAGATTTAATATCCCTCACATATATAGGTGGTACATGAACCATCTCAAATTTTGAAATTCTCTCAGAGTTTCTTCTGTTTTGAAAACTCAACTAACTAATGACATCTTATTATTGATGTTGCGACTAACCAAGTCGCTCTAATCGATCGAGTATGAACTTAATCAAAAGCTCGAACGCATGACTCGAATATTACAAGCCTGGCTGCATGACTCAATACAAAGCTTAGTTGCATGACTCAAGTGGACCAGCTTGATTGTTGGTTAATATATAGCCATCCCCTGTATTGTGTGGAAATTTAGTGCCAAATTGTAGATGGATCGGTGATAATATTACTGTAATATTATTACCAAACTGTAACAAATGCTTGTCTTTAATTAGTCCTCTTTTCTCTCCTTTATGATTAACTCTGTTTTTTGGGTTTCAATATTAATTTTTTTCTAGTCGTTATTAATTAGATCCTATTAATTGCAATTCAAATGCTTGTGTTCGATTTTTTTTATGACAGTTGAAATTTCGGACAAAAAGCACAAAACTTATAATATAGCTACGCATATTTGGAAAAACAAAAACAATACATCGTTTGCTCCGAAAAAAATAATATATATTCAAAAGAGAGTTCAAATGCCTCTATTTTTAAAACTACGATAACTTAAAATTTAAAACTTAAATGTCAAAATAAAACCGTTAGATATGATCTATACTATTTTCTCTGTACAACGTAAAATACCACGGCATTTTGATTTTGTTTTGATTAGTATCGAGAGCTTGATAAAATACACCGATCGATGTGGATAAATTATAGATATTGATTTTTCAACTTATTAATTCATATAATACCAAAATAAAAAATGATAATTTTTTATGTGCATGTAGATAAAATAATATAGATCACATTTCACGGTTTTATTTTGACGTATAAATTTTAGAATTTTTGTTATTAGAAAATTAAAAAGTGAAGGTATGATGTGGGCACAAAAAATGAAGGCATCGGAAATGAACACCCTTTAAGATTCGTACTACTATATAACGAAAGGGTCGAATTCATGACTCAAACGGTGAGTTGACAGAGAAGTCACATAACTGAATTATCATACTTGCTTCATGTAGAGGCTTCACAAACAAATGATGCATTAACGGACCAATAATGTGTGAAGTTGATACTGTTTAAAAAGAGCTCTACTTGTTACAATTAATTCACCTCTTTGTATTAATAATCATTTGCAATGATACCAGTCATCTTGAATAAATATCCAGAGAATATATACTATTTTCATGATATGTTAGAGAAAACTGATGTCTAAATAAGAAGTCCTAGGAAACCAGATAATTTGTGCAAGTTGGAGTCTTTTTACGCGCTAGAGATTTGTTTCCATACGTTTTAAGCTCTAATACTCTCCAAGTGTGTCAGAGTAATTATGTGCAATGTAATGTGTTAGAAAACTTCCAGTTCGCTGAGAACTGTAAAATCATATTTGGATCACAACTATTTAACTGGTTTCAATGTTTTTCTATTGTCTTGTGATCAGTCGAGCCAGTCCAACCAACATGAATATTTTTGCATGAATATAAGTTTAGAAGTTAAGAAAAAGTGATTTCACCATAGTATATTTTTATTACTCAAGCACACTAAATTCTTATTAGATTATTCATATTCATTTAATTGAATGATTGTGTTATATTATGTTATTGAGATTTTTGAAATCATATAACAAAGATAAAAAAATAATTTTGTTGTAATTAATCATTTTTAGTGGATATTGTTTTTACTAAATTTTAAAACTAGTTATATAAAAATTAAAAAATTCTCTACTTTCTCTTGTTCGATGGGATTATTAAAATTTACTATTCAAAATTTCTCTCATAAATATAGTTTATTGTAGCATTGCTCTTATTAATATACATTTTGAAATATATATTTTTTTTTTCTTACTGCACTTTGATGCTTGTTTTGAACTTTTATTTGAAGGCTCATCTCTTGTATAACCATAAACAATTACACTTCAAGAAAAACTTTGGGGGATCAATAAAAAAATTAATAAATTTTTACCACAGAGAACATGCAGAAATTACCAACGGCCAACTCAAAATAACAAGAGCGAACACTATATCTAGTTTCGGTAGTAATTAATACCCGGGCCTCCAATTTTATAAAAAAAAATGCTATTTTAGATAAGAACTTCGGCCCACTGGGCCCACTGGGCTCATTCTTATTTCTTTTCCTCTAGTCGAAGTACGATACTACGAGTAGAACTAGAACGCCAGAAGGGCGAACGAGCTCCATAAACCCTAGTCTACTCGTTGAAATAGAAGGTGAATTTTGAATACCATTAACAATTTTCTTTGTATGTATTATTTCATGTTTGTTTGATTATAAATAAGCTTTCGTTATTTTCTCCCTAGGGTTTATTTGTTTAATTCAACTGTTGCTTGATTGATCTCAGAACAGAAGTACACACATATTTTGGAGTAGCTTTCTTTTCTTTCTTTCTTTCTTAATTTTTATTTTTCCAAATTTTGGCAGGGTAAGAAAGGGCACCTGGGTTTGAGTGAGAATTCTTGCAACTCTCTTTCATTAATAATTGCATTTCTAGTTTCATTTTCCAACAATTCTTTCGAATGTTTAGTAAAATAAAGAAAATTCTGGCTAGCCCAATTTGGAGCTGTAATAGTCATCCCTTGAAATTTTTGCGGTAAAATCGCCTCTATGTTCCCTTGATCCGAATAATATCTGGGAATGGTTACCTGATTAATACTGGAACTCAGATTCAGTGTTGCACGGAGTTTCAGTTTCATATATTAGGGGTACAAATGGCACTGTCATCTGGTAAACACTTTAAATGAAACCCCTTTATTCTTGGATTGAAATCCTATGATCGGTCCCTGGAGGCTATTTTGGACAAGATTTCATCTAGCTATTTTGGTTTATAATTAGTGTAAGAGGACTATTTTGCAAAAAAAAAAATTGGGTAGCCCCCTCTAACCTTATCTCTCCCGCACAATTTTCCATTAGCAAGCGAAACTTCTTGTCTATTAGGGTTGTATATGTACTAATGTTTGTCCCAAAAGGGCAGATGTGTTTAAATATGGGACATATACGAATTCATTCTTGGTTTCTTTTGGGGGGAGTTTAGCATTTCTCCTCTTGTGTAATTATAGTTTGCTCATTCAGTATTATGCTGCTATTTTACTTCACTGTTTCAAAATTAATTTTGCTAGAACACCAATTCCATGCTCTACTGAGAGATGCTAATTTGTTTCTGTAAATTTGTTCTTTAGTTACTGCCTGAATTTTCGATCTCTTATGTGTATGTATTGTATTTACTCGTCCACTATCCTATTTTTGGTTACCAGTATGAAATTTTAGTTTTCAATACTGTCCCATCCAAGCTCTCTAATCTAATTTTCTCTTGTGTTCAGTTGGGAAATTTTGGTACAATGTAATTATGAAACTTAAATACATAACTAACAGATACCATGTTTTTTAGCAGTACAGATGCAAAAAGCATAGAGCATAAACATTGCAATCCCAATTTGCATTAATTAAATTTCATTTCCTTACTATAATTAAACTTCGATATTCTAATTAAGACCACATCTCCTATCCAGGTAAGAAAATTTCACGAAGATAACCTTGATAAATCCCCAACTTGCATGATGGACGGCATCTGGTGGTCATTACTCGGAGCTGCTGTACCGGCCTTGCTTGCTGGACAAGCAATTCGGGTAAAGAGAAGGAGAGATGAAGAAAATCGCCTGAAAGCTGCAAGGGGCCGTGAAAAGAACTCAGACGAAGTCTTTGTGTGTGAGCGGGTCTGCACATCTAAGAGGATGTTGAAAAAAGTCGGGGCGTTCTCTAAGGACCCGATACCCGATACCTGTGTAACAGTCTGCGGGGTGTCTGAACTGGATGCATGTGCCGATGCATGTGCACGAACAGTATGTGTGAATCAGCACCAGGTGCCGAACTGGAACGATATATGTCTCAAACGTTGCCAGAGCGAGTGCCTGAAGCTGTCCTCCAATTTGAATTAGTTGGATTTTAAGTAAATAATTGTTTAATTTTTTTTGTGATTCTTCTGTTGTTTTTGGTTATGCCTGTAGCCTTGTACTGAGCTGTCCAATGCGTGTAGTTTTGAGAAGTTCATCAAATTATGTAGAGGTTTTGACAGCCCCCTGGTTTAGTAGGAAAAACAATAATAATGTGCTAACCAAATGTGATGGTTGTAACTTGTAACAGTTTCAAAGTATACCAACCTTTTATCAAACAAAAAAAAAAGAGAAATAAGTACAGGAACCTCAATTTATCCATGTTTGCATTTGATATTTTGATGTGAGAATATTGCACCCGTTGCATTTTTATATACACAGGAAATCTAACAGGAAAGCTAAGTTGGTGCTTAATGCAATGCAAACCAATGGTCCCTTGCAATTGCATTATGCACGAATTCCCTGCATGCAATTTAATCAGAGAACTGACCTGACAAATGCCATAGTCATGTAATTAATCTAGATCTGAGTGCAATTGTTTGACAGCAAAGGATTCTGCTAACCATTTTGAGTTGTAGATTGAAATTAAGAATGCTGCTATTATACATAGTCTTGAGCTTAGTGTCCAATCAACCTGATATTAATTTGGAATGTGTGCTAAACTTATTACTTATGCATGCCAAGCTGGGTAAGGCCTGAGCCTTGTCAAATTGTGACCGACATCTAACTACCATAAAAAGGCCGATTCAAAGGGACTACTTTTTGGGCCTAAGATATGACGTTAAGGTCCGGCCCATGAAATATGACCCCTTTTATAATAAAAAGCAGTTCACTTCCGGTTTCCAAACCCACTGATCAAAGTGCTTTTTCCTATGGGCAATTGGGCACTCTGCTCTGATCTGCTCCGTGCCGCTGTGACAGCCAATGTGTAATCCGTAGAGCTACTTAGAGGTCTCCACGTGTCGTCTCTACAGCCACTAGTCCTCTCCCACAAGGCCACAGCACACCATAATTCACTGTTTTTTACGAGATTCTCTTCCACTTGTCACCACCTGATTTGAACCCTTGGATTTCCACCGGATGACACTTCCAATCGCCAAGACGAGATACAAATATGCTCCTTAATATACCTCTCTGCTTCTTTATCTTGTAACACTCTCTCTCTCTCTCTCTCTACTCTTTCTCGGCCGAGAAACAAGCAAATTAAAAATGGCGGCCACTGAGCTGTCTCTTGTAAAACCCATCTCTCCCATGCAAAAGCTCAACCGACCAATGTTGAAATTCTCTACTGTCCGACTCCTCAACCCGTCTCAATTCAGAGTCATGGCCACTGCCACTGCCAGTACCAATACCAGCACCACCCCGAAGAAGAAATTTAGTAAAACCGAGATAAAGGAATCCCTGCTAACCCCGCGGTTTTACACAACTGATTTCGATGAAATGGAGCAGCTTTTCAACACAGAGATAAACAAAAACTTGAACCAAGCAGAGTTCGAGGCATTGCTAAATGAATTCAAGACGGATTATAACCAGACCCATTTTGTGCGCAACAAGGAGTTCAAAGAAGCGGCTGATAAGATGCAGGGCCCACTTCGTCAGATTTTTGTGGAATTTCTGGAGAGGTCTTGCACTGCTGAGTTTTCAGGGTTTTTGCTTTACAAGGAGCTTGGAAGGAGACTCAAGGTTAATTTTATTGTTAAATGTCTTGAATTGATCGTTTAAAGCCAAGTCTTAAGAACCAATGCTATGTTACTCAACTGTTTGATGAATTGCCTCATCGTGACAAAATCTCTAGTGAAAATTTTGCATGGATTTATGAATTATAGTGTGTGGCCATATTCACTGACTAAATTACTAATTATCATTTTTAATTTTTCATGACAGAAAACAAATCCAGTGGTAGCAGAGATTTTTTCTCTCATGTCCCGGGACGAAGCCAGACATGCTGGGTATGCAAACAAAATATCAACACATTTTTAATATATTTTCTTTCTTTCAACATCCATTTTTTATAATTTAAAAACATTTTCAGGTTTCTGAACAAGGGGCTCTCTGACTTTAACTTGGCATTAGACTTGGGTTTCCTGACCAAAGCCCGAAAGTACACCTTCTTCAAACCGAAATTCATATTCTACGCCACCTACCTGTCAGAGAAGATCGGGTACTGGCGGTACATCACCATTTTTCGGCATCTGAAGGCAAACCCTGAATACCAGGTCTACCCCATTTTCAAGTACTTCGAGAATTGGTGCCAGGACGAGAACCGGCATGGTGACTTCTTCTCCGCTCTGATGAAAGCTCAGCCACAATTTTTGAATGACTGGAAGGCTAAGCTGTGGTCCCGCTTCTTCTGCCTTTCAGTAAGATTGATTGACCCCACTAAATTTTAAAAGATACTTTTAAATTATACGAACTTTTTAACTTCACACAAAAAATTCTTGAGAAGTTTCTCTTGGTTGACACCACTGAATTTGGCTCCACCATTCTGGTATATGGTTGTATTAAGATGCATTGATGTGATTTTTATTATATGACAGGTGTACGTGACAATGTACTTAAACGATTGTCAGAGAACCGAATTCTATGAAGGCATTGGGTTGAACACCAAGGAGTTTGACATGCATGTTATTATTGAGGTGTGTTAATATAATTGATTTATGATTACATAATCAAGGATTATCCTGCTGCATGCCAATTACTGGTATTTAATCCAGCTGATACAGCTAGTATTGGTGGTTTCAATGATAAGGTTTTATCATGCTATAATGTTATATGTTAGTACTTAACTACTTATAGAGAACAAAATAAATTAATTAATCAATGAATAAACAAAAATAAGGAAATAAGAGAAGTCAAAATATAATTGAAGGCTGGTTCCTTACCTAGTGGTACCATCTGTTATTGTTCTGCCAGTATGGTATAGAGATCCAATATGACAATGCTTGATCCTAATATTATTCTTTATGCTTCAAATAGAAACATTACTGATAAAAGTAAAACCCTCCAGAAAAAAATAGCAATGCAGTACTCTAATTCTTGACTGTAATGAACATATTTTCAGACCAACCGCACAACTGCAAGAATTTTCCCGGCAGTTTTGGATGTAGAGAATCCGGAGTTTAAGAGAAAACTCGACAGAATGGTGGAAATAAATGAGCAATTACTTGCCGTCAGCCAATCTAACGACATGTCTCTTGTGAAGAACCTTAAGAAAATTCCTCTTATTTCGGCTTTGGTGTCAGAGCTGATAGCTGCCTATCTCATGCCCCCGATTGAGTCGGGATCAGTTGATCTTGCTGAATTTGAACCACAGCTTGTTTACTAAATCGGATTTGAATTTAATGAGGCATTGTCTCAAATTAATAATCTGAGATCCGAGTTGAGAGATATTTCTTGGGATCGTTCTCAACTGTTTTGTAAAGTAAATTGGACAATTAGTGCACTTTATTTGTATTTTTTTTTTTTGTGCTGAGAGGAGAAGATGAAATACAATTTATGAAAATTTTTGTCTTTGTATTCTAAAAAATTAACATTTTAGTTATAACTTTGCATTTTTTTTCCCTTCTTCATTCTTCCGTAATCCTTTCGTCAAAAAAATTGTAATCTCACTTTTCAGGAAAAAAAAAAACTTATATTTACAAAACATTCAAGAAATTTATACAAATTCAAATTTAAAATTGGAACAAACTGTGAAAACTAAGTGAAACTAAGCCAGAATATACACCCAAAGGGGAAGCAAATTGACCTCCATTTAAGTTTTAGCTTCCATTTTTTTTCCTGTCCAAACATCAACTCTGGTTCATAATTGTCACATATCTCCTGTACAAATCATTATTACATACAAAATGCGGAACGATATTTTTCATTCGAGATCAAAGAAGTCTTGTTTAGACAAAAAAATGCTCAAATTTAATGGAATGAAATGGAACTTCATATATGACGTCGAGGACTTTTAATGCCAATTTTCAATCATCTTTTTTTTTTTTTTTTTCTTTCTTAGTCCTTACAAATCTTTTTATTTCACAATTGAGAGATGTCTCTGCAGTTTACGGGTAGCAGAGCGTCAAGTTAGTCTACCCTTGAGCTGCATACACTTGAACTGGACTGTTCTGCAGGGTGTTCGACAAGTTGGGTAGGCTTTGCTAAGGAGGTGTTTGGTAACAAAAAATGAAAAAAAAAAAAGTAGATGCTTAGCTTTCTTAAAGAGTCTCAAGGTAGTGTTTGGTACACCCTCTTTAGATCTCTTTAGAGCTTCTTAAGAGACTAGGGAGTCTCAAGGTAGTATTCTGCTTATCCTCCTTAGGCTTCTTTAGAGCTCCTTAAGAGACTAAGGAGTCTCAAAGTAGTATTCGGCATACTCTCCTTAGACCTCTTTAGAGCTCCTTAAGAGACTAAGGAGTCTTAAGATAGTGTTCGGCATATCCTTCTTAGGCCTTTTTAGAGCTTCTTAAGAGACTAAGGAGTCTTAAGCTTGTCAAACACTTGCTCATTTGTAAAGCTTAAATTCACTTTCTTAAGCTTTTTTTTGCCCACATTTTTTTAAGCTTGCCCAAACTTTTAAGGAGTCATTCTACATGACTTAAGCACTTGAGCCTCCTTAAGAAAATTAAGCATCCACTTTCTTAACTTTTGTTTTAGAACACATCTTCCTTAGCGGAGCTTAAAACTTAATCTTATCTAAGTGCTTAAGCCATGTAGAATGGCTCCTTAAAAGTTTGAGCAAGCTTAAAAATGTAGGCAAGAGGCTTAAGAGAGTGGTTTTAAGCTTTAAAAAGGAGTAAGTGTTTAGCAAGTTTAAGACTCCCTCTTATAAGGAGCCCTAAAGAGGGTGTGAAGGATTAATCCGTGAATGAAAGCTAAGGAAGAGGTGTATTTTAAGGTCCGGGAAAAGAATTAAGATACGGGCCAAAGGAGGCTAAATGAGGTGAACTTAGTCCGCAGTAAGGAACTGGTGTTCGACATGATTAAGTGGCTAATAAAGCTAAAGAAAGTGAATTAAGCCTTAAAAAAGCTTAATCTCTTGTTGCCGAACAGCCTAAAAGATAACATGTAACTAACAAAAATATGTATCCCTCATATACCTCAGGAAAAAGATCAGTCTGAATTTAGTTTCAGGCAGATCAAAAAAATATGGTGACTATTGTAACTATAGAGAGTCCGTATAGAATAAAAAAAACAGAAAATCCGTGTCCTTTCATTTGTCTTAGCTGAAAAATTATTTTTTTTTGCCCGAAAAAGTTTCTTTCGGGCAAGACAACGACTTTTAGAAACTGAACTGGCTTAAAAGAAATCTATTTTGGCTGAAAAAGATATTTTTCAGCTTGAAAAAATATTTTTCTACCAAATCAGAAAGTATTTCATAAATACGAATTTCATTTTCTGGAGTTCTTCTGCCTGCTTTTCTTCTCTTTTGTCGACCAGTAATTTTTTTGGCCTGAAAAATATTTTCGGCCTAAATAAAAGGTTTTTCAGAAACATGAATTTAATTTAGAGTAATTATAATTACCCCCACCTTCAATCGCTCTTTTGCACGCATATGTATCCATATTTGCGCGCATCAGTTGTAAAATCTTTCAAATATTAGGCGGTCTCCAAGTAGTTAGTGGTCTCCTCAGGTAGTTCTCAAGTAGTTAATGCCTAGGAGACAGAATGAGAAATTGTTACAGGGGAACAGCTAGGCGCTCCCTTTAATTTACTGTGATTATTGTTTGTTCAGTTGTCGTTCCGTCATTTTTATTAATATCCATAGTTAAATAGAAATTAATAAATATATCCAGCTCCTCTGAGTTTCAATAAAAACATCCGTACTGGCCATTAAATGGCCGGTTTTGAATTTTTTTGCCTACCGGCATTAAATGGCCGGTACCCTCAATATATTTTTTTTAACACTATGAAGAGCAAGATACTGAAATCTAATACTAAAAATTCGAATTTTTTGTTTAAATTTTTTGTTATATTACTTCTTTTGATGTATAATTAGCATATTTATACTAACGTACGCTAAATTACTTGAAATTATGTTAAATTACGCTGAATAACACTTAATTACATTAAGTTACGCTAAAATATGGTAAATTACGCTAAATTACATATGAATAGGGACGATATCTTTACTGAGAAGACGAAAAATGACGACAAAACTTCAAACGGTAATAAAACGGCGCTCGAGTGTTCGCTTTCAGCACATGACCACTTTCGAAAAACTTGCAAAAATGCACATGCATCAATGATCGCTATGCCATTTTTCAAAATTCAGAATTGCCAAAAACAAAGGGAAGAGACTCAAAACTTGAGTTGAAGTTTCCGATTAAGATTTTCATTTCTATTATGCAATCTAAGTAGCTTAATAAATTAGTTACTTAATGAACTTGTAGAATACCATTTTTTATATTTTTGGAATTTTTTTTACTATTTTTTATGATTCATGAAAGATGACACAAAATCGGTCTAATTTATGTAATTTTGCGTAATTTAGCGTAATTTACCGTATTTCAGCGTAATTAGCCAAGTTATTGTAATTTAGTGTAATTCAGCATAATTTAACATAACTTCAAGTAATTTTGCATATGATAGTATAAATATGTTAATTATACATCAAAAGAAGTAATTTAACAAATAATTTGAACAAAAAAATTCGAATTTTTAGTGTTAGATTTCAGTATCTTGCTCTTCATAGTGTCTCAAGAAAAAAATTGAGGATACCAGCCATTAAATGGCCGGTAGGCAAAAAAATTTAAAATCGGTCAGGTCGGTACGGATATTTTTATCAAAACCCAGAGAAGCTGGATATATTTATTTTTTTAACTATGGATATTAATAAAAATGTCGGGTTGTCGTTTTCAACAGATGAGTAGGAACCTTGTTTTTTTTTTTTTTTTTTTGCTTAAAAGGAAGTAAAAAACTTTGTTTTCTATGAGTTAACAGACGAGAAGAACTTTAAAACTTGTTGATTTTATTTGCGGACAACCGGAGAAAATTATATTATTTTTTCCGGTGCACCAAACCAGTTAACGGATCCATATCCTCGACGGTACCGTAAAAGATTCCCTTTTACAGTTAGCTATTTACGGTTGAGATTAACTCTCAGCCGGTTTGGGATTCGGGCTGACTGAGGGGGGCAGTATTATTGGACTTTAAGATTCGTGCCAAGTTTAAAATAACGGTCGAGATCAAGTAATTGTAAAAGATTCCCTTTTACGGTACCGTCAGTGATATGAATTCACCAGTTAGCCCCACACCCATCTCGATTTTCTGTGTTACTTTATATCTGAACTTTCTATCCGGAAATAAACAAAAGGGATCATGGTTCTTATAAAACATTAACTCCGAGTCCTTGTCAGTAACCCGTTACAATTTTCTGCCGTTACATGGTGTCAGTATCTGTGATTACTTTTCTCTCCACTCTCCCACTTGGCATCCACCAGGCGCCAAATTCCCTCCCTCGTTCTTTCACATAAAAATAATAAGGGGGAATTTCACGTATACCCCTCAAAAACTTCAAAATTATGTATTCTCTCCTCTAAACTTTGAACTTACATATTTCCCCTCTAAATTTTAAAAACTCACAAATCTATCCATTTTATTAACTTTTATATTAAAAATCATTTTAAATTTATAAAATACTCATTTTATCCTTTATCAAAAGATGAAACGTTCAATTTGATGGGTTCCTCTACCATCTGATTCACTTTAAGATCTGTGTGGTCTAGATCAACACGAATCTTAAAGCAAACACGCACAAAATTGAAGCAGTGCGCACATATCTTAAAGCGACATGCACTATCTTAAAATAGATCGGACGGTAGAGGAACCCATCGAACGCAATCTGTTTCAATACCTAAATGTCACCAAGTATACGTTAGAAGTAAAAAAAATGAAATATTTGTCCTCGAAAACCAATCAAATAAAAGACCGGCATTTTTCTTAAACATGCTACAAAAATTTTATGCTTTCAATAAAGGATAAAATAGATATTTTATAAATTTAAAATGAGTTTTAATATAAAAGACAATAAAATAGATAATTTTGTAAGTTTTTGAAATTTAGAGGGAAAAATACGTAATTTCAAAAGTTTAGAGGAAAGTACGTAATTCTGAAGTTTTTGAGGGGTATACGTGAAATTCCCCCCTAAAAATAATAAGACCCGTCTGAATTTGTTCTCTTCCGGTCTTCCCCCATCGAGAACCACCTCTCCTCTCCAAAAAAAAAAAAATATATTTGCGTGAATCGATGGGTCGAGCGAGGGTAGTGGTGGCAGACTTGGTGCTGTCCTTTCTCTGGGTGTGGGCCGGGGCGCTGGTCAGGCTCTTCGTCTACCGTACGGTGGCCCCGGGACACGAGGCCGAGCTCCTTAAAGTCGCTCTCTCCATCGGCTACATGTTCTTCTTCGCCTGGCTCGATAAGCTCACTGGTGGTGGGTCCTACAACCCGCTCACCGTTCTGGTTTACACCGTGGCAGGAAATGGAGGGTACATGTTCGCCGCATTCTGTCGAATTCCTGCTCAGGTTTATTTATAATTCATTTTTTATCACCCTTTTAATTTAATTATTTGCTATTTGCATGATTTGAGATGGGATTTGGGATAGACATCATATGTTAAAATTGGGGAATTAAGAGTCAAGTTCTGTATTATATTTGTAGGTTAGGACTTTAGTATACCTTGTCAAAAGATTACTTCCAGCTTGCAGGGGTTACAGTTTATTACTTCTAGACTATTAGTTTGATTATTAAAAATTAATATATTACTGCTCTCATGATTCTGGAGAGTTACTTTCTGGCAGTTATTTGTAGGTTGAGATATATAGCAAAAAGATAACTATTTTACTAAAGTGTGATCCAGAAATACAGAATTCATTTGCTATAGATGCAAATACAAAGAAGTAAATATATGTACTTGATGTTTGAGAAAAATCAACTGTTGAGCTTAATGTAATTTTTTGCACGTGCTTGTTATGGTAATTAACTGTAGTGAAACCGGGACCATTCGGTATATGATTTGTGATTCACATTATGCTTTGATGAACTTTGTGGCCCAGGTCTTGTTTCTAATTAGGAAATTTGAGGGAAATAATTTCTGCACTGTATAGCTCAGTTTTTGTTTCCTGCAACTTATGGCTGAGACTCACTTTTCTCTTTGTCCCTTTTGAGCTGAGAATTTGTAATTATTGTAATACCTTTTGTTTTTAATTTAAAGAGACTTATAAGTAATCTTTTCACTAACTCACTCAAAATAATAATATCAGTAGAGGGGACTGAAAGTTTGTCAGATGAGTAGTTAGATTGGTTGAAACAGTCTTTTGCTCATAAAGTTGATTTCCTCTTTATCTGTTTTACTTCCTGAATCATCATCAAGTAGTTTGTCTCTTCATAATTTTGATTTTGATCATTTAGTGTAGTCCACTGAGAAATAACTGCTTGTTATTAGTCACAATATGCCTCTGACTCTGAGTCCTGATCATGACTTGCTCTATGACCAGCTTTAATTTCATTAACAATTTGAAAACAAACATCTCTTTACTGTTTATTTTTAATATTTGGCAATGTTTTTTTATAACAGAAGTAAAATACAATTTATTATTTTGTGCAGGCAACCTAACATTTAGAATTGGTCTCTTTGTACAATTACATGTCCTTAAAGGAATGAAAACTGCTGTGGGGGATAATATGGTATTAAATAGTAATTGCTTTCTTTTCCCCAAGTTAGGATAACTTCCTTTCTAGACTGATGCTACTGGCTCATAAAAGCCCTTTCTTTATTGCAATTGCTGAGCTTGTTTCCCCACTGCACTGGTTTTATCTATGATCTGCTTACGGCCCTTCGATCAGATCACGATCTGTGTTGATAATTCATAATTTTGCATACATTCCTTAATGGTAAGGTACTGCTAATACAAACAGATCAAATACGGATCAGATAGTGGTAAAACCATATCCGTATCCGTTTTTATTTTCGGATACGGATCGGATATTAAACAGATTAGAAAATAAAAATAACATAAAATATGGAGATAATTCGAATGTTCAATCATTATGCTCAACAAAATAATTTTTCTCATGTTAAACTTGCTGTGCTGTTACAAAATATGTATCTTGTTAACAAAAATTAATCACCAACATAACCATATTTTTAATCAAAAGATTCCAACAAAAATATATTCTTCTCTCTAAAGATATATGATTCTAAAACAAACGGATAATGATATGTATCAGTATTCATATCCGTATCCGCACAAACAAATATCCGAAAAATTAAAACTACGGTATCCGTAACCACTTCCGAAACTAAAACTGTATCCGTGTCCGCAAAAAATTTATGTGTATCCGTATCTGAATATCCGAATCCGTAAAAATTCAAATACGGATCCAAATATGGACGGATAATATCTGATCCATTTTCACCTACTGCTATGTCAATCAAGAGGTCATGAGTCTGAACTGTTCTTGGTGCTAAATTAATCCATTGCTTGCTATCACAGCTGTTGTGGAACCCGAGGTGTGCTTGTGTTAGCTGGAATTCAACAGGCATCTTTTGTCTTGTCTGATACTATTCAGTTGTGATTCATGTAATCCCTAAATTACATAATTATTTGCTTGTTGAAAGAATAATAGAAATGATTAGTGCTATGCATGTACCTGTAATTCCTTTTTGTTCACAATGAATGATTTGAAATATGCTTAATTTCCAGAAACAATGTATGCCAAACCAATTAGAAGCAATTACTAGTTGTTGGCTAAATTTTGTTCTGATTTCATCCCTGATTTTTTTATGTTAATTGTATATTCTTATTACTGCATTGCAAATGTCAATGCTTCTGCAAAACCAAACTCTTTACATAAATTTGTCGGCTTTTCTTAGGGTGCACATTGTAAATGATGGGAAAGTTATATATATATATATATATATATATATATATATATATATATCAGTGTTATAAAAAATGTCCGTTTAGACCGATTAATCGGCCGATTAGTTGTTGGCGGTGACCAAACCCTTACGGATTTTCCCGATTAATAGGTCGATTTTTTCCAATTATGGCCGATTATTCCCAATTAATCGCTTGGCGGTACCCTGTCTGTCCAACGAGCGCATACCGTTATTTACAACACTGATATATACATAACAAGTATAAGCTGCCATTAAGAAGGTTTTTTTCTCATACACTATCAAATTTATCTTGCTTTAATAAAATTAGGAACAAAAATGATCTAGTAAATGACTGTCAAGTATCCAATTTTACCTGGTATCTAATTATTAAATGTTGTTAACAGATGCTCGGTTCTGTTGCTGGTGTGTGGCTTCTCAAAGAAGCATTCCCGAAAGTGGGTCATGGGCCCCGTGTCAATGGTGACATTCACCATGGTGCATTGGTTGAAGGCCTTGCCACATTTGCGGTTGTGATGGTTTCTCTGATACTAAAGCACAAAGAAGTGAACAGCTTCTTCATGAAAACTTGGATTTCAAGTATTTCCAAAATGACACTTCACATCCTTAGCTCTGACCTGACTGGAGGCATCATGAATCCTGCTTCTGTAAGGACTTCTTTTTAAATATTTTTCTGGGAGGAATTTTAATGAGTGCCCCTGAAACAACTCCAGACATATAGAATTCCTGCAAACAGAAACTATAGTATTCCCCCTCTTAACTATTTGATCCATAGTACATTTATATTTTCATTCTCTTCCTCTTCCTCTATAGTAAGGTTTGGAGTCTTGAGAATGATTAATTTTGGAAAGTAGAAACAAATAAATGTACAACAATGTTCGCAAAAGATATATTCAATTAGTTACTGGAAGTTGCCAGCTAGCCAATAAATGTAGAGGAATATTTATGTTTGTCGGGGTAAACATGGTGACTTAAATTTTCCAGGGGTTAGGTTTTAAGGTTGTACAGGTGTGCATGAAAATTTGCCTTTATTTACAACCCTTTGTGATACTGGTGTATGGTTTAATGAATTCAGGGCTTGTAAATAACTTCACATGGGATTAATAAATACACACTCAATACCAATGGTAATCAATCAACTTTATTGTACCAGCTTTGTACCATTACAGTAGAAAATGCTCTTTCTTTTGTTACAGTAGTCCTTGATACTCAATATTTTTCAGTAAAAAGTAAAAACAAGATTCTTTAGTGTGGGAAAATGCTGTTTCTTAATCATGTACAAAATATTAGCTTGGTCCCTTGTCTTTTGAATTTTTTTATTTTTTTTTCTGAAATTTGGTTATTATTTCTCAATGTAGGCATTTGGTTGGGCCTTTGCAAGAGGGGACCACATAAGTCTAGAGCATGTGCTTGTTTATTGGGTGGCCCCAATCCAAGCCGCTCTGTTTGGAGTTTGGGGTGTGAAACAATTTACCAAGCCCAAATCTACTGGGGCCCAAAAATCCGAAGAAACCAAATCCACCGAGGCCCAAAACTCTGACGAAACCAAGTCCAAGTCGGACTGAGAAGATTAATTGTGGATGTGTTTCAAGTAGGATCCACGACCACGTTCAACCTTCTGGTAAATTTTACAGCATAATTTTTTATACTTGTACTAATTTGGGAAAGATGTGGTACTTTGTACCATATTTTTCAAGGGAAAAAAAGTTTAGGAATGATGTTCTTGTGATGATTTAACATTTCAAGGACATCCACTTATTTAAATTATTTTGGTTGACAACTTGTTCATAAATTGATCTATTATTTTATCTTTTGCTAGTTTAGCTTGAGGTTGGGGACTTTATGTTTGATCTATGGGTTGTATGTATCAAATTATTAGGTGAAGCAACCGTGAAGTCTCGGATGAGAACACCAAACGGTTTAAATATTGTACCGGATAGGTCAGTACCAGTTTGAAGACGTGTCAGAATTTTGCAGTAGTGTTAGGTAAGGAGAAAGTGTTCATACTTGAATAATTGTACCAGGAAATGCAAGGTCAGCAACTAATTAATTGTAGAAAATCTTCTACAGTTATTTAATAAATTTAAAATTACATGGACCCCCCTTGTGATAAAAACATTGATATGCACTGGCACAACCGACTTAAATTTCCTAATAAGAGCAGGCATGACGAGTCCAGAATGTTCATTTCAATAGGCATCTCCATCTTCGAAACACAAAAAAAAAATTAATGGTTTATAATTTCTTTTAATGAATGGTGTTTGTTCTGTTGTCAGTCCCTTTCAGATGCAATTATACATCGCTCGCCTGGGGTTGCCATTGCACCATGTTGCTACATTCAAGTCTTTTCGATTCAATCTTGTTCTCTTTGTATGTCTGATTTGAATGTGATTAGACCTGATTTTTCTCTTTATATCAATCAAGGTTCTAAATAACAATTATTGCGTCATCGCGGAAAGGCTAAATAAAAAGCTATTGCGAATAGCGTAGCTATAACGAAAGCTATTCTACATAGCTTTTTTTGTTTAAAAAATTATGTTTTATATTTCTACTAATTATCAACATTATTTAAAGTTTCGTATAGCGATAAGTAATGCAAAATTAATTAAGAAATTAGAATATTCATATTGAACCAGTACAAAGTCTAAATTGCTATTCAAAATATCTCTAATAATACATAAACTATCTATATTTTTCCATTCAAAATATCCAATATATTTTTTTCTATTGAAAAAAAACTAAGCATCATGACATAAACTATTTATCTTTTTTCTATTTAAAAATAAAAGCAATCCGAACCTTGAAAAAAATTGATCCTTAAAAAAAGTTTCAATTTGGACCTTTAAATAAAAGCTTATGTAGCATAGTGTGCGCTATAGTGTAAATAGCGGACCGCTATTACCGCTATAGCTGTCGTAGCTGAAATAGTATACTTTTATCCCATAACTTAGCGTTTAAGGTCCGAAAACGCAATAGCACCGCTATTACATTGCTATAGCTTGCTGTTTAGAACATTGATATCAATCAATGTCTGTATTGTATCGCCTATTCGTCTTCTTATAATCAATGCGCTTGGAACGTCTATCAGAATTTTTTAGATATATTCTAAATAAATATAACAGTGGTGGGGGTCCTCATAAAATGTACTAATATGGGTGGGACCACATTTAATAAAATTTGAAGTACCAGAATTTACTAGTGTGTACCACAACAGGAGTTAATTACATATATGGATCTACTGGTTTGGGCCATATGAAAGTGAAAATTGATAAATATTAAAAGCAAATAATAATAAAAAAAATCTAAATTGATTACCCTGCGAGCAAGTTTGCTAAAAGGTCCCTACAATATTCATATTAAAGTTTGCTAAAAGGTCCTTGCAATATTCATATTATGCAAGAAGCCTTAGCAGACCAGCCCATACATTGGTACAGGGAAATTTTTCAAGGAACAAATTTCAATAGTTAGCCTCTAACAAGCATGACGATATTATAGTAATTAGTAAGATATTTCTTACAAAATGTAAGATAGTTTTAATTAGTTGTTTTATTGTCCCTAAGAAATGGTAAACTAATTGGTATTTTCTGAAGGCGTTATTGCAATATAATAAAATATACTGACGGGCAGAGTTCAATGTCTTCATATTTTCTCTGTCGTCGTTCCTCTTTTTAAGATGCATAATTGCAAATGTTAGTAAATTTTGACAAATATTTATGCCTACATTGAACCAAACAAAATTAAATGTCACAATATCTAGATGCATGTAACAAAACTTATTTCGATCAAATTTGACAGCTATATTTATTTCGATCAAATTGAAACATCAATCCTCTTGTTACATTGAGAGTGATTTAAGAGCTTTAATTTGACTCTCTCATACTTGAAAAATATATATAATTACTTTCTAAAAAATGTATGCATAATGAAAATGCAAAATTGAAACTTATGTCATTCCAATTATAATCACAATTGTCTTTTTTTTTTTTTTTTTTTTTTTTTTTTTTTTGAAAACTTCTAGCAGAGGCTGCTAGACTTTATTGAACAACAATAAAATAAGTTTTACAAGCACACCTACAACTACTTCCACTGATTACAACACATCAAGATAGTAATTTGAAATTGAAATTGAAAAAACCCATGCTATTGCCGCTGCGATCCAGAGAGGAATTTATGGCCTGCATGGTACTATTCAACAATAACGTACCCATTGAAAGTGTTCCTGAATTGCTCTATCTGCCAGCAGCCATGCCTCCGTAGTGCCTCCTCTGAATATTTTCTCGTTGCGCTGCTTCCAAATGTTCCAGCAGATACATAGAAACATCGAAGTCCACCTCCTTTTACTCATCTTTTTATCAGCACAAATTCGTTCTACTGATACGTCCCATGTCAGAGGCACTGTGTCATTATAGACCACCACTTTTTCGCCAATCATGGCCTCTACACATGCCCAAACCCTTCGAGCAAATGCACAGTTAAAAAACAAATGCACCGCCGTCTCTAAGTGGCAATTTTCACATAGCACACAACCTTCATCTCCCACCATACCCCTTCGCATCATAACATCATGTGTGAGGTTCTTTTCCCTGATCAGCAAGAGAGCAAAAATTTTAACCTTCAGAGGTGTCTTGCATTTCCAAATTTCTGGATACGCCCAATCGAAACGACCAACTCCCACCAGCACCCTGTATACTGATCTTGCCGAGTATAGCCCATCGTTTGTCCATCTCCACCTTAACCTATCTTGGTTATCATTGAGCTGCACCCGTTGCACTTGTTGTGGAGAAAGATAGTCAGGAGCCAAGGTCTCCCATATTGGTAGCGCATCTCTCAGGCTGATCCTCTGTCTAGGTGGTCTAGGCCTTTCACCATTGTTTGTTATTAATGGTAACCCTCTCCAAGAATCATACCAAAAAGATATTTTTGCCCCGTCACCAATTTCCCATTTCGTACTTAAATGGAATAGGTATTTAATCTTTAGTAAATGCCTCCAGAAAAAAGATCCTTGAATTATCCAGAAATATGGTCCCTGTTGCGCTCCCATCCTCTTTAGTGTAATTGTCAGTTTGGACCAAAGTGATGTTGGGCTGACATACACCGTCCACCACCATCGCAACAGTAATGCAGTGTTTTGCAGTTTCAAGTCCGAAACCCCCAGTCCTCCACACTCCTTTGGCAAACACACTGTCTCCCAGTTCATTAGTGATATTCCTCTTGCACCATCATTCTTTCCCCATAGAAAATTTCTTCGTATACGGTCCAGTCTCGCAATGACCCATTGAGGCAGTGCAAAGCTTGCCATAAAATAGATTGGGATAGAAGAAAGTACTGAACTTACTAATTGCAATCTACCTCCTCGTGAGATGAGTTTGCCTCTCCATCCTTGCAGTTTTTTCTCTAACTTTTCAATTAAAGGCATGTACGAAGAACGGGCCGGTTTTCTAATTGTTAGTGGCATTCCAAGGTAGGTTATTGGAAGCTCCGTAGTCTCACATCCCACTATCGCTCGTGCCATCTCAATTTGTGCTTGATCCATGCCGAAAGTGACTATGTTGCTTTTTTCGTAATTTATGCTCAAACCCGAGACTTTTGTGAAAAGTCGTAGGATTATTTTGAAGAAAATTAGGGTTGCCGGATTGCCATTGAGAATGAAAGCCGTATCATCCGCATATTGCATAGCCACAATTGCTTGTTGTACCCTATTTGATATTGAGTTCAACAACATCTCATTTACTCCTTGGATCATCCGTTGTAACACGTCCACCGCTATTATAAATAACATCGGTGATAACGGATCGCCTTGTCTAAGTCCTCTCTTGTGGTTGAAAAACTCCCCCCGCTCCCCATTAATCACAACCCTTGATGATGCAGTGTTTAGTAAGCTAGATATCCATTCTATCCATTTATCCGGAAACCCTCTCGCTTGCATAATTCTCGTGAGGAAGTCCCAATGTATGGAATCAAACGCTTTGGAAAAGTCTATCTTTGCCAACACTGCCGGCCTTTTGGTATCTGCTACATGGTTCAAAATTTCTCTTGTGGCTATGAAATTTTCAGCGATGAAACGACCCTTTACAAAGGCCGTTTGGTATGGAGATATAAGGTCAGGTAGTGCTTTCCTCAGTCTATTCGCCAGCAGCTTAGAGATTAGTTTTGGCACTAGGCTTATGACACTGATCGGTCTAAAATCACGTACCATGTTTGCTTCATCTTTTTTCGGAATCATGATAACATTTGCCTTGTTTATTTGTCGAAGATCTAGTGTATGGTTATAGAAGGCAATCATCAATTCCATAATTTCATCCTTCATTTCTTCCCAATATTTTTGGAAAAATTCATTTGGAAGTCCATCCGGGCCCGATGCCTTGTTTTTTGCTAGTTGTCTCACTGCCCTCTCCACCTCGCCTTCGGTAAAAGGGTTTTGAAGTTGCTGCATCTGTTGGGGGTTCGGATATAAAGGTGTAGGATCAAAAGGTAGGGCTTCACCTTGAGTACCTAAAACCGAATTGAGGTGGTCTGAGAATACTTGAAGAATGTGCTCTTGCCTATTCACTGTCAGCCCTTCATGTTGCAACTGCAAGACCGAGTTTTTCCTCATCCTAGCCGAAGCAAAGGAGTGGAAGAACTTAGTGTTTCCGTCTCCGTGGGTCAGCCACTTACACCGAGCTCTTTGCTGCCATTGTTTCTCAATATTGTTTGCAATTTTGTAAGCTTTCTCTCGTATCTTTTGTCTCAAAGCAAACTCTCTACTGTCCAAAGGTCTCCTCTCCTCAATTTTATCAAAGAAAACTAAGGTTTTTCGGCACTGGTCTTGTTGTTCTTGCATTTTACCATGCCTAGAATGATGCCATGCTGCTAACTCCTTGTGCATATTTTCTGATTTTTGTTCAAAGGCCGAAGTCCCTCCTTGCACTAACTCATGACCATTCTGCCATATCTGTTGAACTATATGCCTCACTTCTGCATAGTCAAACCAGAAAACCTCCAGCCTTGGAGGTGGCGGTTTCAAGTTGAGTTGCTTGCATGTCAACAAAAGTGGCACGTGATCGGACACAACCATGTCAAGTGCTGTTAGTGTTATGCTTGGAAACAGTGCCGACCACTCAGTAGATACAAATAACCGATCAATTCTCGAGAAAACCGGCTCCGGTCGCTTGCTTGACCAAGTGAACTTCCTGTTTTTTAATGGGATATCAATTATTTGTAGCTCTCGAATTAGATCATTGAATAGGTCCAACAATGAGAAACTTCGCACATCACCCGATCGATCGATTAACCACCGGACTAGGTTGAAGTTCCCCCCTACAATCCATGGCCCCTGCACCTGCCGAGCTAGGTTCCTTAATTCTTCAATAAACTCTTCCTTTCCATTATCAGTGCTTGGTCCATACACATTGGTGATCAAAAATTTTATCCCGGATGCATCATGATTGAGCAGAGCCGAGCATGAATGTTTCGTAACCCATGAGTTGATAAGAGAGAAATTCCTTTTCCATGCAATTATACAACCACCCGAGGAATTGATGGCCCGAATAGCTACACAATTTTTATCGAAGAAAGATGGTAAAGTTCGGTTGTACAACTGAAAGTTAAAATCATTCCATTTAGTCTCTTGAAGACAACATATATCACATCTCGAATTTCGAATGATATTTCTCACAACATTACACTTCTCCTCCTTGCCCAACCCTCTCGTATTCCACGACAAAACTTTTACTTTTTTAAAACTCATTAAATAACTATGTTAATCAACACACAGTAACCATCTATGCTTGGTCAATCCTCAGACAGAGGCTTCTCGGTCAGGATCCCTAGATGGGCCCGCTTGTTCCTGCTCCTCTTTCTCTGTCTCCTTCTTCTTGTATAATCCGGTACGCCTTTCTTCATTATCTTCGGTTATTGCATTCATGACATCTCCCTCTTGTAACCCACACCTTGCTGCTAGTTCAGTGCAGAGAGGGAAGTCCACTCTAACTTCAAAAAATCCCTCTGGATTGAGAATTGCTACAGCTTGGGTCTCTTCCGTTTGGACTTGATCCGAATCAGCTGTAGTATTATTGGTGCGGCCCCTATCTGGTTCTGCCTGCGGCCCGATGTTGCTGTCATCTGATATATTACTTTGGGTCTCCATGTGTCGGCCTTGGTCCTGAGCTACTTGTGCAATATTTTGGGCCTCCAGGTTTCGGCCTTTGTCTTGTTCTGTTGGTGTAGCCGATTGGGCCTGTCCTTCTTGGTCTTTCTCTGCATGAATGTTTTTTCTTTTTTGGCCAATAGTAGTTGTCTCCCTTCGAGAACCCTCTCGATTCACATTCTGTCCTGTTGCTCTACAGCTGTTTTTTGCTCCTTCCCCAGGCATACCTGCACAACGGTTAATAGGAACAGGAGTTCTGGCTTTAACCTGGGATGCGCACAAACCAAGGAGAAAGTTCGGCTGATGCTGGTTTGGTGTAGCCTCTGGTGTATCGAATTGTGAAGCTGTGGTGCAACCCGCCTCACATGAGGCATCTTGCTGATTCTGACTCAAAGATAATTTTGGTGCAGGATCTTCTGTGGCTGGCTTTGTGAATTCTCTCTCCCTGTCATCTGCTTCTTGCTCCATTGTTGCCGGTGCCCCTTCTCCTGAATCTTTTGCCGCTATTCTTGCTAGATATGCCTGTATTTCAAATGGCAAGGATTCCTTTTCTCTTCCTTGAATCAACTGCATAATGACTCTCTTTGGTATGCCAATTACTTCACCTGCATCTATTTGCGGTTCCTCGTCTGAGGAGTCTGTCTGAGTTGTCTCTATTGATGGCCCGAAGGTGATTGGGGTCTCTCGTGGCATATCGATTGCCTTGTATATTGGTTGTTCGTTGATTTTGGTTGGGTATATTGCCACCGGATATTTGATGCCGCCGGCTTTAAGAGTGATCTGTTGTGGGATCTCAGAGAGATCATTCGTTGCCACTGCCGTCCTCCATACCTGAAAGTCCGACGGCGACTTGTTCGATATAGTGCCCAAGTAAAGCCCAAAGGTGCTAGTGGCTCCAGCTATGACTTTTTCCCTCCATAGTTCGATTGGAACCCCCACGATATCTAATAGAACCTTATACCGGGGGATCATAATTTCTCCATCAATGAGAGGGCTCCATGGTTGAAAGGAAAGCCCTAAATTCCACACTGATGCAGGAATAGCCTTGATAAAGGTATCTGGGGCGAGCCCGTTTGGCAACAGGATGATGAATCGCGCTTTTGAGAGTGTTCCCACAGAGATTTCATCTCTTGTTACAAGTTCTGTTTTCACTGCTATGTCAGCCACCTCATCGATGCTGAATTCCAATTCTAGTCCCCCCACATGCATGATTACTGCCCGTTGGAGCTTGTCGATCTCCCTGAAATATTCTCCATCTCTATCGACATAGTAGTCAATATTTTCTTTTCTGTTTGCCGGCATGGGTGGGGCTGTGTAAGGAAAGGATCCGGTCAGCAGTTCGTCAAACATGGGTTCGGCTCTGTCCTCTTGCATCGGAGTTGGCTGGTACGGTTTAGCTTCCACCCGCAACTGTTTCTTACAACGATTGCCGGTGTGTCCCTGATTCCAGCACTTGCCACACTTCACCTGGTTTCTGCAGTTGGCTATGGTGTGTCCCCTCATGCAGCACTTAAAACAACGACCTTTCCACTCTTCAAACCTTGGAGAGGGAGGAAACCGCAGCCCTGTTGGGCTGTGAGGTGAGGTATAGTAGAGGGTCGGTGGGGATGATGGTCTTGAAGAGTTTGGGGAGGGAGTTGTGCTGTTGGTTGGTGAGGGGGTTGTGCTGTTGTTGGGTAAGGTGTTTGATGAGGCGTTGGTGGCTGGCTGGGAGGGGGAAGGTCGGGTGAGAATCTGTGCATAGGTGGGAAGGGTGGAGTATGGATGAAAGGGCTTGGTCTGGGTAGCTGCTTGTTCGGTGGCTGTCCTCCAGTTCTCGGGGAAGCAACGTCTTCTTCGCACCATTTGCCATTCGCCGGCTGCTGCCATGGTTGATTGGAGTCGCCGTAGATCGCCTTAGAATCGCCTCAGAGAAAGAGCACCTTTCCTTATAATCACAATTGTCATTGCATAATGTTGGCATTTTTACAAGTAAATAAGGATTGTAAATGCAAAAGACTAAGTAAACAACATGTATACTAAGGTTAAATAAAAGAAATAAAACATGGATTTAACAAAGTGATTACTAAGACCAATACAATGAATAGTAAATCATTGATGTTTTATTTTCTGATGAAAGTAACTACTTTTGTTTTTTGTGCTTCTTATTTGGCGAATTTATATATATTATTTTCTGATGAAGTAAATTTTGCTTAAATGAAAAATAAAAAATAGTAAGAGCATCTATATTTTTTGTACTATTAGATTTTCTAATCTGACGTGGTAGTTTCTAATTCAATTTCAGGATGTGAGAGAGTTTCTTATTTAGAAACTATGGAGTAAAAATTCTTATTAAGAAATTGTTTATAAACTCTATACTGACCAAATGATTGGCTCAAATTATTTCTCCTTTTTAATTTGTTGCTAACGTGACTTAATAGAAACTCTAAAAAATTAATTTCAAAAATATGAGAGTTAAAAACTTTAGAGATTTTAATTTCTAAAAAATAATTAACAATTATTTAAAACCTCATTTAAATTGTTGGAACGTGGATGCTATGAGATATTTCAAACGTTGGTAACGCATGAACTGCTTTATAATTTATGGATAAGGCAAACGACTGGACCTGTGCCTGTGGTCATGGCACGTTTAAGAGCTAGTCCAACAGATACCAAAATTCCTGTTGAACACTTAAAAGATTCTCTGACTGACAGGTAAAGGCGACCAATAATAAAAATATCAAGTCAAATTGGACAATGACCAGGCTGGAAGTATCTTACATTCCTATTTGGCAACTCTCATAATCTGTTATTTTAGTAAATTGGTACAATAATAGATTGATGATGTATGGTCAATTGGTCATGGAATAATAAGTATTATTATTAATTTAAGTCATTCAGTTGTCATCATTCTTATTATAATAATAATAATAATAATAATAATAATATTGGAGGTGGGCTACCAATCTATCATGCTTTGGAAAGTAAAGCTTTGTCTATATTTTGTAATTTCAAAGTTCAAATAATTAATCTGATTCATTCTACATGATCTCCATAAAATTGCGCTTGGTGATCAAATTTTATATTTTTTTTAATTTTTTTTTAATTTTTTAGAATCATTGTTTTTTGTGGTCCATAATAGATTAAAAAAACATAGATTTTCGAAATTTCTTAAAAAATACTAAAAAGTTTCAAAAAAATGTAAAATTTAATCTCCAACCACATTTTAATATGAAAATCATGTTAAATGGTTCACAACTTTAAATCGACTGTTTCAATTTAAAAAATGAAGATATAGGTAAAATAGTTTCTTTACTTTCCAAAGCATCATACCCTCTCATGTTATTGATATCATTTATAATAAGTTATTAATATATTTTATTGCTTGTATTGTTATTGTTAGTAATATTATTACTAATAAATAATATTGTTGTTAAATAATCTAATATTTTTATTTATTCTAACTAACATTTTTATCAAACTACATTTTTCACCCTTCTTTATAATGCAAGAATAACATATAGAATAGCATTATTATAACTCTTGTCCTACCTTGACATGGATGAAAATGCAGAATAGTAGAGTTAGCAGCTAACTCAAGCTAGCTAATCAAAGACTGCAAATCCAATACTAACTCAACATTTTATTGGAATAGCTATATAGCCGCTAATTAGAAAAATGGTTATTTTGCATTCGTATTTCGTCATTTTTCAAAAGAAAAAAAATAGTGATTTTCGCTATATGTTTTAACTTCACCAGCATACAAACAAGTTCAACTTCAGCAAATTAACTTTAATTAGTTCAAATTTGATTTATTTACAAGTCGAATGAATCAACTTTGATCTAAAGATTTAACTGTCGAGTTTAAATTAATTTTATTGGAATAGCTATATAGCCGCTACTGGAAAAATAGTTATTTTACATTCATTTTTTGTCATTTTTCAGGAAAAAAAATTAGTGATTTTTGCTATATGTTTTGAATTCATCAGCATACAAACAAGTTCAACTACAGCAAATTAACTTTAATTAGTTCAAATTTGATTTATTTACAAGTCGAATGAATCAACTTTGATCTAAAGATTTAACTGTTGAGTTTAAATTAATTAATTTAAATAAACATACAATATTAAGTTATGAGTGAGCCTATGGTGCTATGCATAGCACGGATGGCTAGTGTACTACGGCTCAATATGGTACTTTTTAAAATCCTAACGGTCAATCCAACCATTCAATGTGATAACCATATGAATATGTACTTGCAAACTAAATTTTATATTTTTTCGAATTTTTTTACTATTTTTTTACACAGGTAGAATTTTGATGGTCCAGAATTTTCAGAAAACACTGATTTTTCTACCTATCTAAAAAAATAGTAAAAAAATTCAAAAAAATATAAAATTTAGTTTGCAAGTACATATTCATATGGTTATCACATTGAACGGTTGGATCGACCGTTAGGATTTTAAAAAGTACCATATTGAGCCGTAGTACACTAGTCATCCGTGCTATGCATAGCACCATAGGCTCACTCTTAAGTTATTAACAGTATCCTTTTTAGGTGACAATTATTTACTAACCGATAATACATAGATCTCAAATTTATTTATTTTAGAATCAATTTTTGGTCTAGTAGCAAAGACAATGTTCTCTGTATAAAAGATCGCAGACTCGAAATCTGAATGGAAGAATTAATTTCGTGTAGATATTAAATAGTTGAGTAGCTTGATTCTAACTTTTACTTAAAAAACTATTAAAATTTTATAAAAACTTAAGTTTTTTTTTTTCCGTGTCACAAAAAAAACTTTAGATTTAAATATAACAAAGTGAAGATGCACAATCTAGATATGCATTAAAATGTCAATATCTCTATACATTGATTACAAAAACCCAACCCAAATGACACCTGACTCTGTGCATCTTTGACTAAAGCACTAGAGACTAAAAAGGAATTCAAAAAGTACAAAAGTGGAAAATCATTGTGGATTACATTCTTTCATGTTCCTTTCTCCTTTGAGTTTGATGTAACACCTCCGTGATTAAACATTCTTTCTCTTAGAAACTCTTTCTAAGATTTTAAACTTGATGGTGCTAGGAATCAGGGAATGAACTCTGCTGTTATTTCAATAGAAAAGTAGAATTCTGCTTTTCCGATTTCAACTATTCAAATTTTTTTATTTATGTATCTCGATAAAAAGAACCTTTTTTCATATACAAATTTCAATAAATTTGATAGTTGAGATTGAAAAAATAGAACCCTGCTTTTTTATTAAAATAACAGCAGAGTTGTATCCAGAAATTAGGATCTAAATCGTCTCTCTCTTTCACTGGAGACCACCAGTGACTGCTTTATTGTCATGTTTATCATTCCATTGTTACTGTTTTGTAACACATAAATATCTAAGATGCTATAAATATCCTATAAATATCCTAACTTCACATATGTTATGTCCTTGGCTACATGCTTCATGCGTAAAAATATGACAGAATTTGTTTGATTTTGTGCAACACATTAATTATATTTTGTTTTGTTTTGTTTTGTTTTGACTATGTTATTTGTAGGTTATATGAAATCAAATCAACTTTATCCGTATCTTAATCCATTACATATCATGAATATCAAGGGCGGACCCAGAGTGTTCTGGAGCAACTTTGGGTTTAAGTGGAGATTTATCGGTTCCGATCGATTTTGCTTCTTCTGAAATTTTTTTTGTCTCATTCTGAACGTTTATTTTGTAATTCGAGTTAAATTTAGAGTTAAAATTGAAATAAATCTGTTGAATTTTGATTGGTAATTAGAATTATAAGTCAGAGCATCATAAATTACAAATCAAAGCATTAGAAAGTATAAGTTAAAGTATTTTTTTTTATCAAATACCTAATTAGTTAATAGATTTAAATCCAATTAGGTATTTAAACCCGATCCGATATTTTTTTGCCCCCCGACAAATTCTGGATTCGCCCCTGAATTGAATATCACAAGATCGGTCTTATATAATATTAAATGTCTATCCTAAAAGAGGAGGGTTCCAATACCTCAATTTTTCATGCCTCCATCATGCCTCCATTTTTAAACTTTAATAACTCAAAATTTAAAACTTAAAAGTCAAAATAAAACCGTTGGATATGATCTACATCATTTTATCTATGTGCTCATAAAAAATTATCACATTTTGATTTTGTTTTTATGTGAATCAATAAGTTGAAAAATCAACGTCTAGAAATTATCCACATTAGTACGTTTTTTACAAGCTCTTGATGACAACCAAAACAAAATTAAAATGTCATAATTTTTTACACGTGCATAGATAAAATTATATAGATCATATCCAACAGCTTTATTTTGACTTTTAAGTTTTAAATTTTGAGTTATTAAAGTTTTAAAAAATGGAGGCATGAAAAATTGAGGCATTGGAACCCTCCTCATCCTAAAAATATAAAAAACACACATATATATTTTGTTTGTATTCATCATTGGAAAATGAATCTCCATCGTTGAACGAAAAAGATAAAATTATTTCTCGGCTCGTGGTTTATGAGCTACTCACATCTTCTGATCGGCGAAAATCATTAGTTTATGCACAGCTCACAGCACAACCGAGCTGGCTGGCTCATGATTGGTTTGATTCAATCTTGCTTGGCTCGTTTTGACTCGAATCAACTTCAAACTTTGCTTTAACTCGGCTCGGCTTGGGACCTACCAAAATGACGCTCAAATCAGATGTTAATTAACTTGGTGTTTTGCCCAACTTGGGACCTACCAAATACAAACAATTGCATGAAGAAATCGTTGTCAAATTGCCACAGTTTCTGAAAACACTAATAATAATTTCATATTCATGAAGAAAATCCCAAGGATCGCGCTTTTGGATAACCTTTTAAAAAAACAAGGTGTTTTACTGCGTGTTTTAGCGACTTTTCGGTAGCAATGGAGTCGGATGGCGGCTTATCTTATAAACTATAATGATTGGACCACAAAATTATGACTAAACAGTGAGCACATGTAGTACGGATAACCTCAAGATCCAGCTACTCAGGGTACAGTTTACTGAATTGAAATCTGTTGAAATCTCCCGTTCGTGAACAGTATTTTTGAAATCTCTGAAATTTCGAATTCAGCTGTCCAACTTTTTTTATGCACACATCTCAAAACAGCTAATTTTTCTGTGCACGTATCTCGAAATAGCTCGACGGCTGGATTTGGAAAAGCAGGAATTTCAGAAACACTGTTCACGAATGAGAATTTCAGCGGATTCGTTTCCCAGTTTAGTGTGTTAAAACTTGTATGAACTTTTAAAGTTATCTAATAAAATTAATACTGATATAAACTTTTATCATTCTCATGTACATCGTATACATATAGTTTAAATTTTATTTTAAATGTATGTCATATTTTAAGGTTAAGATTAATTTGTTTTTTCTTGAATGGCTCATGCAGTTATGCACATAATGGCAAATTCAAGTGAATCCCTACAAAATTAATGCAAAATTAATATCTATAAGGGATTAAGATTAAGATTAAGATTAATTTGTTTTTTTATTAAATTTTGTTTGATTTTACTATTTTTTTGAGTAAAAGTTGGAGGTCAAACCAGAGTATGGCTAATTTGCTTCCGGAAGCATTTCAACGAGGTGCTTACGGGAGCATATCTTAGTATTTGATGTTCAAATAACAAATTCAAACTGTTAGATGTTCAATCTATATTAAAATGTACTTGGAGAACAAATTTTACATTTTTTGGAATTTTTTTGCTATTTATTAAGCTGGTTTGAAAACCGCTGTTTTTATTAAATTTCTGCACCATTGAAAACAACGATTTTCAAACCAGCTTAATAAATAGCAAAAAAATTCCAAAAAATGCAAAATTTGGTCTCCAAGTACATTTTAATATATATTGAACATCTAACGGTTTGAATTTGTTGTTTGAACATCAAATACTAAGATATGCCCCCGTAAGCACCTCATCTGAAATGCTTCCGGAAGCAAATTAGCCATACTCGGTCAAACCATCCAACAATCTTAATATCTATAAGAGATTTCTTCATTCGGATTTCAAATCTTTAGCACTAAATCAAAATGTTGGTTATCTGTTTGATCCTTACTGTTATTGGAGTAAAAAAATAATCGACTTGTTTCCCGACGAATCTATTTTTATTTCCTAAAAATAAAAATATTGGTTATTGCAACCCGTAAAATTAAACCTTTAGAAACATTTATTAAAAATTCGAAAATGGATCCAACTATTTTTCGGAGTAAGTAAATGAAAATTCAGTTCGAATCGGACAATAGAAGTTCAATCCAAGATATGGACTAAACTTAGAAAAGATCCCAGAAATAAGTTCAGATTTCTCAAACCACGAGCTACGAGCTTTTTTGCCACCCTTTTGTGTTACTAACGTTTGAAATATCTTACTATTTTTTATTTTTGTAAGCAAAATTTACTTCATCAGAAAAATAATATATATAAATTCTCCAAATAAGAAGCACAAAAAACAAAAGTAGTTACTTTCATCAGAAAATAAAACATCAATGATTTACTATTCATTGTATTGGTCTTAGTATTCACTTTGTTAAATCCATGTTTTATTTCTTTTATTTAACCGTAGTATACATGTTGTTTACTTAGTCTTTTGCATTTACAATCCTTATTAACTTGTAAAAATGCCAACATTACGTAATGACAACTGTGATTATAATTGGAATGACATAAGTTTCAATTTTGCATTTTCATTATGCATACATTTTTTTAGAAATTATGTAATAAGAGGATTGATGTTTGAATTTGCGACTTCAGTATTGCTTAAACTTAAAAAAAAAAAGAAAAATTAAAATCCAGAACTCAAATAATAAATATAGCTGTCAAATGTGATCGAAATAAGTTTTGTTACATGCATCTAGATATTGTGACATTTAATTTTGTTTGGTTCATTGTAGGCATAAATATTTGTCAAAATTTACTAACATTTGCAATTATATAACTTGCTTTTTCTTAATTAATTGTTCTTGATGTCCATTAAAAAGTGAGGTAACTTGATAATGTTGTTTTGTAAATTGAGTTTTACTGTTTTACAGTTTTAATTATTAAATCTTAAAAAGAGGAACGACGACAGACAAAATATGAAGACATTGAACTATGCCCGTCAGCAGACATTTTGATTAATATTCAAATTTTTATATTTTTGGGAAATTGTTTGCTATTTTTTAGAATTTTTGAAAATCGATGTTTTTCTATGGTCCATAAATTTCTGAAAAATACCAATTTTCAAAAATTCTAAACAAATAGTATTTTTTTTCCAAAAAATATATAATTTGGTCCCAGAGCACATTTTAATATGGAGAATATGTTGAGCCCTTTAGATCGACTATTTGAACTTCGAATCCAACGGTTTACAGTCCAATGTACAAGCGGGCTTATCCATTGCAATGCACCATAGCCCAACTCTCTCTCTCTCTCTCTCTCTCTCTATATATATAGGCCCTCTTGTATATTGAACTATAAATTGTTGGTTTTTTTACTTCAAAACAACTGATCCAAACCGTTCAGTTTGATATCCATATTAAAATGTATTTGGAGATCAAATTTTATATTTTTGGAAATTATTTGCTATTTTTTTAGAATTTTTGAAAATCACTGCTTTTCTATGGTCCAGAAATTTCTGAAAAATAATGATTTTCAAAAATTCTAAAACAATAGTAAAAATTTTCCAAAAAATATAAAATTTGGTCACCAAGCACATTTTGATATGGAGAACATGTTGAGCCCTTTTGATCGACTATTTGAACTTCAAATCCAACATTTTGCTGTCCAATGTACAAGAAGACATATACATTGCAATGCACCATAGCCCAACTCTCTCTCTCTCTCTCTCTCTCTCTCTATATATATATATAGAGGTTGGCTACTCTACTTATATAAGCATATGAGGGCATATGCTTATAAGTCATTTTTGGATTTTTAATGTCCGAATGGTCAATCTAAAGCGCTCAACATGTTCTCCATATTAATAAGTGTTTGGAAACAAAATTTTACATCTTTTGGAATTTTTTTACTATTTTTTTAGAATTTTTCAAAACAGTGGTTTAATATGGTAAAAAAATAATAAAAAAAAAATCTGAAAAATGCTATTTTGAAAAATTCTTAACAAATAGTAATAAAATTTCAAAAAATGTAAAATTTCGTTTCCAAACACATATTATTATGGAGAACACGTTGAGCGCTTCAGATCGACCATTTAGATATTGAAAATGCAAAAATGACTTATAAGCATATGC
This sequence comes from Carex parvula, assembly GCA_025461045.1. Lineage (NCBI taxonomy): Eukaryota > Viridiplantae > Streptophyta > Magnoliopsida > Poales > Cyperaceae > Carex > Carex parvula. Next base: position 69,731 of record JAJGRW010000634.1, on the reverse strand, counting down.
CCTCATATGCTTATGTAAGTAGAGTAGCCACTCACTATATTATATATATATATATAGAGAGAGAGAGAGAGAGAGAGAGAGTGGCTAAGGTCAAAGTGGTATGACCAAGGCCTTGGTGCTACCAATTAGTTTTTGCAATTTTAAAGTTCAAATAGTCGATTCAAACCGTTAGATGTTCAATCTATATTAAAATCTGCTTGGAGACCAAATTTTATATTTTTTGGAATTTTTTTACTATTTTTTAAGCCACTTTGAAAATGGCAGATCCGGGTGAACAGTAAAAACAGTGCAACCAAATTCTGGACCATGTGATCAGCAATTTTCAAAGTGGCTTAAAAAATAGTAAAAAAATTCCAAAAAATGTAAAATTTGGTCTCCAAGCAGATTTTAATATAGAGATAACATCTAACGGTTTAGATCGACCATTTGGACTTTGAAAATCCAAAAATGACTTGGTAGCACCAAAGGCCTTGGTCATACCACTTTGATCTTAGGCCACTCTATATATATATATATATGTTCGTTAAGATCAAAGTGGTATGACCAAGGTCTTGGTACTACCAATTCATTTTTGCTATTTTCAAAGTTCAAACAGTCGATCTGAAGTGCTCAACGTGTTCTTCATATTAAAATATACTTGGAGACCAAATTTTACATTTTTAGGAATTTTTACAATTTTTTATGGATTTTTGAAAATCACTGTTTTTCATATTTTATTTATTTATTTATTATTATGAAAAACAGTGATTTTAAAAAATCCATAAAATTTAGTAAAAAATAAAAAATAGCACTTCAGATCAACTATTTGAACTTTAAAATAGCAAAAACTAATTGGTAGTACCAAGACCTTGTTCATACCACTTTGATCTTAGCCAACCTCTATATATATATATATATGAGGAGGGATCAAGTTACAACAATTTTGAGTTACAACAAAGTTACCACAACCATTTTCTACATTTGGAAATTCCAAATTGTCGATCCAAACCGTTCAACATGATCTCCACAATAAAATGTCTTTCCAGATCAAATTTTACATTTTTTTTGAATTTTTTCACTATTTATTAAGATGGGTACAAAATTCAATGATCTGAATTTGATTAGTTTTGTAAAATACTTAATAAATAGTATAAAAATTCAAAAAAATGTAAAATTTGATCTTTAAGCATATTTTATTGTGGATATCATGTTGAACGGTTTGGATCGACTTTTTGAAATTTCAAAATGTAGAAAATGGTTGTGGTAACTCAAAATTGTTGTAACTTGATCCCTCCTCTATATATAATTCCAGGTATATTTTAGTATGGGGATCATGTTGAGCGATTTGAATTGACTATTTGAATTTTGAAAACGAAAATAAGAATATGCATTGCGGTATGAAAACAATGGAGAATTTTAACCCAACTCAATGTATACAGAGTTTTTAATATTTTGAATAATAAATATAAACATACAAGGTTATAACGGATCGGTGTAGCAGACTAAGGGACCGAACTATTTCTTTGGTCCTTTATAATATTTCCAAAAGGATCAAACTTATGATTCCGTCTCTTCCATGAAATCGATTTTTTTTTCCATCTTTCTCCTTTCGGACAAAATATTTATTATGTTCTAAAAATAAAAAAAAAGAACTCCGTCTACAGCGACTTCTCGTAAAATCTAATCCTCATTTTATTACGGGTCATAACATAATTTGCTCATCAAATCAAATCAAATCAAATTATTACTATTTTCGTTCTAAGATGACATTATTGAAAACCACAAAACTTATGTAAGCCTAAAATAACCGTACAAATAGAGGTGCTATCGGGTCGGGTAAGGTCCGGATACTATTATATTTTGATCCGTATCTTAAAAGTGTTCGGATCTGAATTTCAATCCATATACTTATTTGTTTCAAATCAGGTCGGGTCCGGATCCGGATACCTATATACCCGTAGATATTTCAGGTCCAGTCATCTGGTTCTGGGTAGATATATACCATAACTTGTTTATGGATTATCGGGTCCCGTTCGGATCCAGGGCAGGTCCGAATCTGGAGCGGGTACATGTCGCAACTCACAAGCATTTGAGAAATACTTTACGTTTAAATATAATTATAATTTCTTAAACATCTCACATAATATATCATTATAATACAAATTAAAATCTGCTCCAAAATATTGAATGTGAGATAATTTTAGAAAGTAAAATATTGGAGATGGTGATTTCATTATATAGTTTCAAAAATTCAGAAATAGAATATTAATATCGTTTTGTTTCAATCAGCGAAGAGAACATAAATTTCAATAATCCGTGCAGAAAATTAGATACATGGTAGATAAAGAGATCAAGAAAGGAATTAATTAGCTTCAAAAATTTAAAGGCAAAAGATGAATATGACATTTGATTTCAATAATCTGTGCAAAAAGTGCACTAAATTTCATTCAAGAAATTAAAAAACACTACAAATGATTGCTTTTTTATAGTTATTAATATATGTGTTTATTTTAAATAATTATAAAGAAATGGTATTATTATTTTATCGGGTATTTATACGGATATCGGGTCGGGTTCAGTTATGGGTCGGATAACTAAATCAAACTCATATCCTATCCATTACAGTATCGGTTCCGGTTCAGATCCATGTCGAATATTAAATTATTAATTTTGTAACCGTATCCGTAATTTAACCGGTTATATTTTATGATTTATCCAAATTAATCGGATCCGAGTCGGTTCCTGTTCGATTCCGGATCGGATGCGAGAAAATCCTTACTTTTTCTCGTAAAATCTAATCCTCATTTTATTACGGGTCATAACATAATTTGCTCATGATATCAAATCAAATCATTACTTTTTTCGTTGTAAGATGACATCAAATCAAATCAAATCAAATCATTACTATTTTCGTTCTAAGATGACATTATTGAAAACCACAAAACTTACATATATAAGCCTAAAATAACCGTACAAACATGCTATAAGATAGCTTAATCACATAATAATCTTTAGTAAAATTAAAATTGAAGTGCCACTTAATTTACCAGCCATAAACAGTGGTACTGGTATCTGTGTAAATCTGTTCAGAGAGTCACGTGAGGCTGATATTTGATATTTGGCGCCATAAATTTGAAGCATCAACCTCAAACAGTGGTACTGGTATCTCCGTATTTGGCGCCATAAACAGTGGTACTGGTACTGGTATCGCCATAAACAGTGGTACTGGTATCTCCGTATCTGTGTAAATCTGTTCAGAGAGTCACGTGAGGCTGATATTTGATATTTGGCGCCATAAATTTGAAGCATCAACCTCAAACAAATGCAATGCACCTGTCTTTCTTTTGTTGTTATGTGAACTGTGAAGGTAGACAAAAACTTGTAACAACTAGGAAGCTTCCTTTCAAGTTCCTTTAGATTGAGACGACCCTTATTCTTTTATTTTATTTTTTTCTTTCTTGTTTAGATCTGAATTCTCTGATCGGTTGAGAGCGGCCGCAAATTTAATGCAAGACATGTCTATTATTGTCAAGTTAGGTAATATGTAATGGCATGTATCAACTTGTACCTGTAATGTACCAACAATATATGCTACCATTGCATGAATTAATACATCAACTGAAATATCAGGGGACCATGCATGTTTTCATAAAAAACTTAATTTATAAAAACACACCCATCGAACTATTAAAGAAAGATATTGACCGAACTATTTTGATACCACCCAGCCACACAATTAATAATGACAAAATAAAATAAGAAAATATATGACTTGTACGCTGCCTGAAATAGTATCCTAAACTTATAGAGGGACATCGTTATACTTAATTTTTGCTAATAAAAACACACCTATGGAACTTTTAATTGTAAGAATAGTTTTCTAAACTAGTGTTTTTTGTGAGTAAAGATATTGATAAAGTTATTTAATTTCACGTAACACACAATTAATAGTGACAAAATAAAAAAAATATATACATAAAAAAAATGTGCTACATAAAATAATCTCTTAAACTAATATGACGGAACGCCGAAATTTTTATTTATAGCACATCTTAAAAAAAAATAAACCAAAAAATCACTATTTTTGAAAATTTTGAAATGTACCATGGCCGCACCGGTGTTGTGTGGACTCATTTAATAGAGACCACACAATGCCGGAGCGGACCCAGGGCCTTATGCGGCCCTGGGTCCGCTCCGGCTTTGTGCGGCCCCATTTCAGGGTCCGCACCAGCATTGTGCGGTCTCTATTAAATGGGTCCGCACAACGCCGGTGCGACCGTGGTAAATTTGAAAATTTCCAAAAACAGTAGTTTTTTTTTTTTGAAGCTGTGCTTTAAAAATTTCGAGACGGAACGGGACCATGCTTTAATACCTAGCTAAACTTAAATTTCACAATTAAAAACACAGCTATCAAACTTTTAATTGTAAGAAATAGTCTCTTAAACTAGTGACTTTTGTGACATCAAACTCCACACAATTTGTTTTTTATATAGTTCCCGTTGTCACCTTAGCACCTTAATTAGTAATTTGATATAAAATGATCAAAACACCTCTTTTAAATGTACGTATTTAATTCAAGAAGTAAAAATGCACTGCACCGATGTTTGCTTAGTAAACTAGAGCAGAATTAGGGTGTTCTTAATTTCATTAAGTCTCTTTGTGAATTCAATTTTAAAACCTATCAAATTGATTTCAAACGACGAATCTGAACTGTTAAAACTCATCTATCTTACGAGTGATGTGTCTATATGTAAAAATTTAAAATTATTGAATTAATTTTGTATAGAGTCTAACAGTCATTATAAGGTTTCTAAATTAATTTAATGCATTCATTTTTGAACATTTTTTTTTACCATTTGACTGTATACAAAACTAATTAGAAAATTTAAAATTTTCGTATGTAAACGTATCACTAATAAGTAGATGGGTTTCAATAGTTCGGATATGCAGTTTGAAGCCAATCTGATAGATTTTAGAGTTGATTTCACAAAGAGACTTGATGAAACACGCTAGTTCTACTCTAGTAAACTATTTTAATTTTTCGTAGTTGATTAAATTGAGGGGTATAATAGATATGAACAATTAGGTTTGTGTGAGAAAGCTAATTGCATACTTACAATACTCTGAACTGTTAACCCAAAAAGCCGATCGCAAGATCGAAAAACTTTTCAAATCACATATACAGAAACCCAGCACGCCCTACGGGGTAGTGACAGTGCTGCATGCGGGGTAGCTGTGGGACAATCTATGCCGCATACGGGGTGACAGGCCGCATGCGAGGTAGAGAGACATCAGAAATATATATTTTGCATAATTTAGAAGGAGAAAACCTGAACCCTAGAGAATCTCTATTTGATTGTTTAACTCAAACCTTAGCACAATTAGCGCTTCCGCCTATAACTTTAGGGTATTGAACCTAACAAACTATTTTCAAAACTATTTTAAATATATTTTCCAAACTGTTTTCAACCAACCGAGCACCTAGACTAGTGAAAAGTGTTTATAATCTAATACATTATCCCTGTAGATCGACACTCCAATTATACTATACGGTATGATCATGCGCTTGTGTCTGAACGTAAGTAGAAGTTAGGGTTAAAAGGTATATTAATTTATACTAAAAGTAGTAGTTTAATTTGGACTCATCATCTAGCATACAAATGACATCGAGAGAGAAAATGCTAGCTTCTTAGTCTGTCGATTTTGGGAAGTTGATTTTCGAAGTGATCAAAGGGTTGGAGACAATCAACCTGGGGTTTACTAGAATATATATATATATATATATATATATATATATATATATATATATATATATATATATATATATATATATATATATATAACTGGGCTATTGAGTTGTGAAGTAAGAGGTCATTTTTACTTCACGCTCATATTTTTATTTTGAAAATTCAAACAACCGATCCGAACCGCTCAACATGTTCTAAATATTGGAATGTGCTTGGAGACTAAATTTTACATTTTTTGGAATTTGTTTACTATATATTAAGCCACTTTGAAAATCGCTGATCCGGTGGTCCAGAAATTTTTACTGTTTTTTACTATTCACAGTGGATCAGCGATTTTCAAAGTGGGTTAATAAATAGTAAAAGAATTCCAAAAAATGTAAAATTTAGTCTCCAAGCACATTTCAATATTTAGAACATGTTGAGCGGTTCAGATCAGTTGTTTGGATTTTTAAAATGAAAATATGACGTGAAGTAAAACAACAACTCACCATAGTCTATATATATAACATCACCACCATCGGTTCAATATATGAAGCAGATAGTGTATACTAAAACTGAGGTTCCAATTATTTACAGCGTTGCCTCTGAGAATATATGGCATCAGTTCAATATGGTAACGAGTTGTTATTGCTTTGTACTGACACCAACGGCTCATGTTACAAACATATGGTAAAAGTCACCCCCTCAATGCCATCGTCCGTTGAGCCAAACGATGTCGAAGAGTCACTCAATACTAACTGTACTTAAAATATACTCGATGGCAAAGGAGGGGGGCCATCAACGCCATCGGTTCGTTAGACCAAACAATCGGTAAAAAGTTCGAATTAATTACAGCGCTGCCTCTGATTACATATATCATCCGTGCGAAAGGACACCAGATGGTAAAGGGGCGATAATAAATGTGTTTTTTGTAATAGTGTATGAAACCAAACATTCGAAAAGTTGTGGTAATTATAAGTTTCCGAGGACGATTTTGACAAACTTAAAAATTCATATTAATTAGGCAGTACAGTAACCAAAATGTCTTATCGATGCTTAAATAATTAGAAACAATCAACCGATCATATATAGTTATATACGTTTCAAATGATAGTATTTAGACAATGACAAAACAAAAATATAAAGTTGGAGGTTGAAATATAAAATAAATAATGCGTGGTGTTGAAATCTGAATTCAAAGTTTTCACGCCCACAAAATAAAATTATAACCACTAAGCTACGAAATTAAATCATATAAATATTAGGGGTGTCCATGGCATCCTTTTATTCGTTTACCCAACCCGTACCGTATCCGATAAGACGAGTATGAGTAAGACTTTTTTTCGTAAACTTATCAGATACGAGTACGGATAATGATTTTTTTTCATTATCTAAACGGATAAAGCCTATTTCGTACCCATTACCCGATCGGGTAATTATAAAATATATTATATATATTAATAAGCATTAACAAGAATACTTTAATTGGTAAAATGAATGTATAGAATTTTTTTCAATAAAGTACTATACATATGTGAAATGAATGTATATGTTTTAAAGTTTATTTAATAAATAATAAAAATAATTATTATATTAGTATTACCCATTATTTACTCGCTACCGTTTCGTTATCCAACAACCATAACGGATAAGGGTAGAGTACAGGTAAGATAATTTGTAGCAGGTAAGGGTAAGGTACGGATAAAAATAATTTGTAACTGGTACAGGTATGAAAATGCTTCCACCTGACTCTTACCGTACCCTTGACACCCCTAATAAATATTTTTTTAAAATTAAAATTTAATTAATTTCAATATATATAATTTAAAAAAAAATAATCATGGAGGCGGTTAAATGCAGATCTAGATCGGAAAGATGCCCAATAAAATATAGATGGGCTGTTCTTTCTTGTTGATATATTTTTCCTTTTTAATTAAAAATGGATACCTACCTGTAGGCTGTAGAGAGCGTGGCTTAAAGAATATTTAACGCGTGGTTTGCCTTCTTGCTTACTCCTTGCTTACTCTGATAACATGATAAGTACGGTAGTGCCAATAAAGTTATGAAGGTGACAGTTAGAGTCAAATTATCAAACAAAATCCAAATTTTCGACCTTTTCGACCGTGACATTGTATTCCCCCCCCCCCCCCCTTTTCCGTGTGTTTGCTTTAATTGCTTCTACTCTGCGATCAAGCTAATGATAATTCCAGATTATATTATATAATTTATGAATGGGTCGGGGAGCAAATACAAGCTCTGAGTTAGAGTCATTTAACTATTTAATATTTATAAAAAAAAATTATTTATATTTTGAATATGTAACTTTTTACACAAAAAAACATAATATTGTTTTCAGACTAAAGGTTGATTTTCAAATTAATTTTCAATATGTAACTTCATTATTGTCACTTCCATGACAGAAAGATGTAAATTCTAAGTAGCCTATTAAGCAACAAGGATAGAAAACTAACCAACTTGAATTCTTTGCGGCAATTTTAGGCAACGACCGAATTTTTAAAAGTTTTCAATTGCGGATTTTGGGTTAAAGATTTTAACAGAGGAGTTTTGACTTCATGCAATGCACTGACTATATAAAAAAAAAAACGTTATATTGATTCGTGTGCTGCATTAAGCTAAAACTGCTCTGTTCAATCCTTTTCGTTTTTTGGACCCATGGTTTAATTTATTGTAATCGGTTCAAGATGGACATCATGATAATGATCTGCACATGTGATTATCATTATTAAAATTACTCTGTTATGTCATTATTTGATCAGAACTTGTCCATTCGATCTAACCACCCAATTTATTTTATAACATAAATTAAAGTGATTAAAATAATGAGAATGATAATGTTACGTAAGTGATCACCTCGTGATTATATTACTGGTGACATTTAATTATTATTTTAATAATAAAATATATTAACAATAAAGAAGATATTAGAAAATAAATTAATATAAAGAAATAATGTTGGAAAGTTGGTAACATAACAGATGTTTAATTATTATTTTAATAATAAAAATATATTAAAAATAAAGAAGATATTAGAAAAAAAATTAAAATAAAGAAATAATGTTGGAAAGTTGGTAATATAACACGTCACGTGATGTGACCAAGTCAGTTTACGTAGTGTGCGAGTAACATCACGTGACCGACACATGTTAATTGACATAAACATGTTACACGATGTGCGAATCACATTACGTGATCGGTACATCCGTAACGTCGTGACAAAACCAACAACGGCGATGTAAATAATTTCCCGTGTTTTCCATTTTGCGGTTAGGTCCTTTTGGTTGTACGTCTCTTTATGTTTTCGGATTCAAAACATATTACCAAAGTATAAATTTTTGTAGACTCAATCAGTAGGCCCTCGCTGTCATTATTTTTTAAAAGGGATAAGTGTTAGAACATGAATGAGGTCAAAAAATGGCCGGTATGGGTATTTTTATAAATACTCAGCGATATGAGTATATTAATTAATTTCTATTAAACTTTAGATATTAATAAAATGTCCGTGAATGAGGCTATGGTAAATTAATATTACATAGCGGTTTCAGTTTGTACTATGAACTCATTTTTTTTAATCAATTTTTATAATTTTTTAAATAAGTAGAAAATTATTTGATTTTAAAATTCTGAACAGTCGGAAACTAATTATTTTGTGCATATCTAAATTATAGTAAAAATTTCTAAAAACTATAAAATTTGATCTCCAAGTAAATTTTTTGATAGTTGTCTATTTCTCTCTGTGATTCAATGCTTAAAAACATATATAATGGTGTTGTATTTAATTATGAATATTTTAAGAGTGGTGATATGGTACTATGCATAGCGTATATAGTCCGTACTATAAATTAATATTTTCATTTTAAAAGTTCAAACAGTCAATCAAACCTTTCAACATGATCTTGATATGAAAATGTGGTTGCATACAAATTTTATATTTTTTAAGTTTTTTTTACTATTTTTTAAATAGGTAGAAAATAACTACTTCTGAATGGTCTAGAATTTTTAGATCAAGTGATATTTTATCTATTTAAAAATAATAATAATAAACAATAAATGTAAAATTTTGATGTACATGTATATTTTTTTATATAGAAATCATGTTGAATGGTTTATAGTGACTTTATGGACTTTTAAAATGGAGATATTGATCTATAGTCCGGACCAATATATGTTATACATGGTACTACAGCCTCACTCATATGTGTATATTTGTTTTAAAATTTTTGCCAATTTTATTTTCGGAACAAAATTATATTTTTAATTTTTAAGATACATTATTTATTTGTTAATATATGACACATTTTTTTGTTATTTTATAAAGAAGTTTAGAAGAAGAAAAAAATTAGAACATAAATCTCTCATGCTCAGAGTTTGTTTATCTATTTGCTTCCTGTTTTCTAATTTTTGTTAAAATTTATATTGAAATGTGTAGTTAACAATAAATTATCTATTTTGTTTGTATTAACAAATCATTTTAATGTTCATAAAAAAAAATTCAGTTTAATTTTGCACTTTGTTGAATATTTTACGCTGTCTGTATTAATTATCTTTAGTTAACAAGCATTTTTCCAATTAACTAAAACAAATTTTATCAATCAGCTGAAAGCCCGAAATTTTTATTTATAGCACAGCTTCAAAAAAAAATAAACTAAAAAATCACCGTTTTTCAGAAAGCCCCATTCAGCTCTGCTTATTTTTTTGTCATATAAAGGTAGGTCCAAGTATTTAATAGGAAAATTAGATAATTTACACTCAAATATATCACTAATGTTTATAGGAATTAATTCAGTTTTGCTAAGTTGGTTTTTATATTCTGATAAAGCTTCAAATAGTATAACAGTACAAATTTTTTTTCTATATTTCATTGTGGGGCTGCTAAAAAAATGTTATCAAGAGTACAGTGACAATTCAGTGGTGGTCCTAAACCTTGAATACTATCAGAAATTTTTTTATCTATAGAAATTATTAAATTGAGATATACATAAATAGAAGAGTATTTCGCTTATAACAAATATAGAAAAATCTGACTCATTGAGTCCGATTCAAAAATTAAAATTGAACTCAATGGTTCACATCCACTGTTATTTTCTTTTTCTTTTTTAAACGGTAAAAAATAAAAATATGGGTGCCACATTTAATCAAATCAAAAGTGAATCGGACTTATTGAGTCAGATCTAATTTTTTTTTAAATTCGGTAATTTCCACTGTTTTTTGGGGAATTGAAAAAAAACCCCAACTTGGATCGGACCCAATGAGGCAGATCCAACTCACTTGATTTTCTGTGGCAGCCATATTCCAGATTTTCCCATCAGTACCTAATTTAAAAAAGAAAAAGAAAATAACATTGGATTTGAACCATGAGTCCGATTCAAAACTTTGGATCAGACTCAATGAGTAAGATCTTTCTACATTTGATGAAAACAAGATACTCTTTATATTTCTGTACGTCTCAATTTAATAATTTCTATGAATAACGATTTCCCTTCTCCGTCTACTTAAAGTATATGAAGTGCATCTCCAGCAAGGATATATAAGAAATGTGACAAAATGGGATCCGAATCTGCTGAAATCCGAGATCAGTTACTGTTTATCCTGAAATCTCTACAATCCAAATCCAGCCGTTGAACTGTTCCGAGATGTGTATAAGAAAAAACCAATTGTTTCGAGATGTGTTCTCGGAAAAAATTCGATGGCTAGCTGTTCATTGGTTTCGGAATTTCAGCTGATTTATTTCCGACAAAATGTCTCATTGTCTTGCTCTGTTGCAGAAAAAATAGTCAATATTAGTATCATTGATATTAACACAAGTCTTTGAACTATTCTTTATTTGTATCATTCAAATATTGTATAAAATTAATGAAATAAACATTTCTTTAAATAAAAAAATGTTTCAAGTCCTTATTGATTGTCTTTATTATATGTTTATTTAGAGTAATTATAGTTAAAATTTTACACACAATTTCTTCCTAAATCAGTTCTCACACGTCATTTTTATATAATATTTTATATTAATCATACATATACGTGGATTTAACATTCATTCTTTGAAAATACTACATTGTAAAACTCAAAAAACTTTTACTAATTTATATTATTAACTAATTACAAACTTTGTACCTAATATAAGGAAAAGAAAAAGAGAAAAAAATGAGTATTAAGTTTAGAATATGGAGGTGAAAATGGAATCAACTTTGCTGTTATTCTAATAGAAAAGTAGGATTCTGCTTTTACGATTCCAACTATTTAAAATTTTCTATTTGCGTATGTCGATAAAAAAAAAATTTCATGCACGAATCTTAGTGAATTTGATAATTGGAATCGGAAAAGCAGAACCCTATTTTTCCATTGGAATAACAGCAGAGTCGTATCCAGTGAAAATAGGCCACCTATTGTAGAGATTTTTGTTTGTTTGCATCGGTTTTATTTTCCCAATATAACCCCACATAAAGTGGGTGAGAATCTGCTGCGATCCGGGTACTGTGAACAGTACCCTACAATCCCTGCTTTTCCAAATCCAGCTATCGAATTGTTTCGAGATGCGTGCACAGAAAAATCAGTTGTTTTGAGATGCGTGCACTAAAAAGTTGAACGGCTGGATTTGAAAAAGCAGGAATTGCAGGGTCACTGTGCTCAATATTCGAATCGCAGCAGATCTCAATCCCACATAAAGTATCTTCTTCTTCCCACTTAAAATTTCTTTGGTTGTGTGAAACTGTAATTCCCAATAGCACCAAGGTAAAATTTGTTATTTTTTTTTTATGTGAAGTCGTGAGAGGAGCTCGAACTCTCGACATTTGGTAACTACAATCCTAGATATTATTCTCCTAGCTAATTGTATTATCGACCCATCTCTTAATTTTTATAGTTATTATTGACATTCTCTTGACTTCATCAATGCTTTAAAATTTAGATAGTTTTATTATGGACTTCATCAATGCTTTAAAAATTTAGATAGTTTTATTAATATTCTGTTGGTGATCGAATAATTCTCCAATCGTGTCAAATTAAAAAAAATGAATTATGTCAAAATGATAAATATATTTTCTGATTTTATTTAAATTTAAATTTAAATTTGATTGTCACAATTATTACATAAAGATCAGGCTGTATGTGTATTTCTTCAGTTTTCTATTTTGCTATAATGGATGATAATTATGAAATAGTTTTGAAGTTACCAGTGATAATTTGTAATTAATCAGGATATAATAAAAAAAAATTCGATATAACCAGTAGGATATGACATGCTGTTAATAATTATTTTGTTAATTTACGTAAAAAAAATAGTGTGGATTTGATGGATTTGATTGTCAACAAAGGCTGCGTTGGACTTGGTTCCCATTAGTGTGTTTCCAATAAAAAAATGTACCCTTGCATTCCATGTGTTATTAATGCGTGGAATTTATTCCATTATTATTATTATTATTATTATATTTTTAATTTTCGGTGCCAAGCAAGTAATTTATTTTGAGATTCGTTACGTCATGACTTATGGTCTAAATTAAACTCGTTTGGAACGATTATAATTTATTTATTTTTTTACTATCATATTGTTAGGATAATTTAGCGTACAGTTAAGGGAACGTTATGATTTATTAATAAATAATCTTTATTAATATTATTCAAATTAACGAATAGTAGTAAAATTATATCCGTATCCGTTTTTATTTTTCGGATACGGATACGGGTTGTACAGGATATCCGTAGTTATATACATAAAATTATTTTATAATATATATTATATGTATGGTATATATTTACTATTTAGATATAAATTATTAAATTGAAATTCATACATGTATCTGTATTTGTAAGGATATTCGAATATTAGATATTAGTATCTAATTTTCGAATGCAGATAGATAATATTTGATCCGTTTGCACCTCTATTTCCAACTCAGCACAGATTGAGACTGCTCTAACTAGTATCCAAACCTGACCCGTTAAATTAATGAATGAGTTTCTAAATAATTGTTAACTACTTTTTAGAAATTAAGGTCTCTAAAGTTTCTAACTCTCACATTTATTAAATTAATTTTAGAGTTTCTATTAAGCTACATCAGTAAAAATTAAAAATGAGAAATAATTTAAGCCAATTATTTGACCAGCATGAAATTTATAAACAGTTTCTAATTAAGAAACTCTCCCACATCTCTGAAACTGAATTAGAAACTCTAATAATAACAGAAATATATATGCTCTAATTAAAATAATAATAATATTTTCATTAAAATAAGGAAAATGGATTAACGTTATCCAGTGTAAAAATGGAGTCTCCTGTTTTTTGTTGTGACTGGAGCGGATATGAGCTCGTTTGGTTTGGATTGATATAAAAAAACAAGGGGAGCCCACAGACATGTGATATGTTCTTCCAAATTTATATGGTATCCTGCTACCCTTTTTGGATCAAGTACCCTCGGCTCGTTTTTTTGTTTTGTTTCAGAGCAATATTTCAGATTAAAAAAAACAGCGAGTTTTTACTGAATATTTTATTTAATAATATTTCAGTTCACTATTGATCTTTTTAGAAACATTTCAGAAATTTCTAAGATAATACTATACTTAAGTTTCAAAATAAATTGTCAAGTATTAATTAGTATGTATTATGTAATGAGTGAGGCTACAGTGCTATGCATAGCACAGATTGGGTCCGTGCTACGGCTCAAAATTTGACTTTTTAAAATCCTGATGGTCGATTCGAACCGTTCAACATGATTATAAAATGAATATGTACCTGCAAACCAAATTTTACATTTTTTTGAATTTTTTTTACTATTTTTATAGATAGGCTGTTTTTGGATGGTCCAGAATGTTCAGATCAAGTGATTTTCGAAAAAACAGTAAAAAAATTCAAAAAAATGTAAAATTTGGTTTGCAAATACAAATTCATTTTATAATCACATTGAACGGTTCGGATCAACTGTTAGAATTTTAAAAAGTCAAATTTTGAGCCGTAATACGGACCCAATTGGTGCTATGCATAGCCATAGACTCACTCTTATGTAATATATACTTATATAATATAAGCAAGCATAACAGCGAGCTTTTGCTGAATTTTTTATTTAATAATATTTCAGTTCACTATTAAATATTTTATAAACATTAATTGAGAAATTTCTGAGATAATATTAATTATACTATCTGCTGACTTAAAAAAATAATTATGAAAGTTCAAGACATCTGCTGACAACTATAAAAAAAAATTGAAATAAATAATTATATATTTTGTAATAGCTGAATGTGCATTCTATAATAGTCAAGTGTGTAATTCTAAACTAAAAAAAAATAAATTTTTTATTTTATATGAATCAAGTATATATTCTAAGGTGTTGACATAAAAATTCACTCAATTCTAAATTTCTAATTATTATATATTTGTTTTATGGATTTGTAATGATTAGTACATACATATCGATCATCTTTGAAATCTTTAAGAAGGGCATGCACTCATCTTTTTGCAAAATATTAATATGAATAAGAACTCCATTTCTAATTTAGACATTGCAATTTATAATACACCAAATAATTTTACATCCTTTAGCTTTGCAACATTCGTGTCCAAGTCATATTTGAACATTTTATGTAAATTCCATATGTTTGTGCCTATTTAATCACATTTTTTTTTATAAACATGAGTATTGACATTCAAATATTGTTACTTGTCTTATTCAGTGCGTGAGTGATCATATATATGAGGAGGGATCCACTTACAACAAATTTGAGTTACAACAAAGTTACAACATTCATTTTTTTCATTTTCAAAGTCCAAATCGTCGATCCAACCGTTCAACATGATCATCTAAATAAAATGTACTTGCAGATCAAATTTTATATTTTTTTGAATTTTTTTACTATTTATTAAGTATTTTACAAAAAATAGCCATACTTAGACCATTGAATTTTGTACCCATCTTAATAAATAGTAAAAAATTCAAAAAAATATAAAATTTGATCTGCAAGTACATTTTATTTAGATGATCATGTTGAACGGTTGGATCGACGATTTGGATTTTGAAAATGAAAAAAATGAATGTTGTAACTTTGTTGTAACTCAAATTTGTTGTAAGTGGATCCCTCCTCCATATATATATATATATATAGAGAGAGCTGGGCTATGGTGAGTTGTGAAGTAAGATTGTCATTTTTACTTCACGCTCATATTTTTATTTTGAAAATTCAAACAACCGATCCAAACCGTTCAACATGTTCTCTATATTAAAATGTGCTTGGAGACCAAATTTTACATTTTTTGGAATTTTTTTACTATTTATTAAGTCACTTTGAAAATCGCTGATCCGGTGGTCCAGAAATTTTTACTGTTTTTACTGTTCACAGTGGATCAGCGATTTCAAAGTGGCTTAATAAATAGTAAAAAATTCCAAAAAATGTAAAATTTAGTCTCCAAGCACATTTCAATATTTAGAAAAAGTTGAACGGTTCAGATCGGTTGTTTGGGTTTTCAAAATGAAAATATGGCGTGAAATAAAACGACGTTTTACTTCACAACTCACCATAGCCTATCTCATATAGAGCTGGGCTATGGTGAGTTGTGAAGTAAAATGTCATTTTTACTTCACCCTCATATTTTCATTTTGAAAATCCAAACAACCGATCCGAACCGTTCAACATGTTTTCTATATTGAAATGTGCTTGGAGACCAAATTTTATATTTTTTGGAATTTTTTTACTATTTATTAAGCCACTTTGAAAATCGCTGATCCGGTGGTCCAGAAAATTTTACTGTTTTTTACTGTTCACAGTGGATCAGCGATTTCAAAGTGGCTTAATAAATAGTAAAAAAATTCCAAAAAATGTAAAATTTAGTCTCCAAGCACATTTCAATATTTAGAAAAAGTTAAACAGTTCGGATTAGTTGTTTGAATTTTCAAAATAAAAATATGACGTGAAGTAAAACGACGTTTTACTTCACAGCTCACCATAGCCTATCTCGAGTTCAAATATCTAATATATTTCGTGTTTTATTATGTTTCATGTCTTATATTTGTTTTTAAAATTTAAAGAGCTGATTTGAAACGCAACTTGATCTCTATATTAAAATATATTTAGATATTAAATTTTATATTTTTTGAAATTTTTATTATTTTTTTCGATAAATACAAAATTATTGTTTCTGGACTATTTAAAAATAATAATTTTGTACTTATTTAAAAAATAAATAAGTTTTTTTAAAATATAAAATTTGATTTGTATGTATATTTTAATATATATATATATATATATCATGTTGAGCAGTTCAGATTAATAATTTGAATTTCGAAATCAAAGATATAAGATCTAAGATATGCTAAGGTATTTGAACCTTCTCATGTACATAAGAAAATAACCTTTCATGTATTGGTGTAATTATCTAATTGTAGAACAAATAAAAAATTGGTTTGGCATTTCTTAAAGAGAAAATGTAACAGTTGTCATGACTTAATCACCCAATGCACTTTAGTCAGTGAGAATAATGAATGATTGTGCCTTAAAAATTTGACAAGGAAAAAAGATGTGCTGCAATGAAAGAGAAAAAAAATATGATGTATGATAAATTTATATGTGTTATGCTATTACATTATTGACATGGGTATGATACAATAAATTATTATACTATCTGGTAACTTAGGAAAATTTCATTTTTTTTCTTCTGTAGTAGATATATATAAATTTATAATTTAAATTCTACTCTTTTTTATATAAAAACTCATTAAACATTGAATAGTTATATTACTCCCCGCATTCATGTCCCTCCTCTATCTCTGCAGCTATAGTAAATGAATGTTGTACTATGGTCTCCACTAATTATATGGTCCCCTTTTTCCAGTTCCTGTATTTGTCTCCGTGTCAACCTTCATAGGTATAAATACTTAGGAAATAACAGATTAATATTTGTAAAGTAAGATATTATTACTTGTATGCGTAAATTGATATGATGATCCCCTTTTTTCAGTCCCCCAATAGTCCCCGTGTCAACTTTCTTTTAATGAAGTAGTCGGGGACCTCGTATTCCCGCATCAATCTTTTAATAACAAAAATAGTTGACTTTATAGATATAAATACTTCACTACATATGTATCAATACTTCTAAAATAAGATATTAATATTTTGATGTGTAATTTTGTACAATGTATATACATATAAATATTTCAATGCATGTGTATAAATACTTTAAATATTTGATACTAATACTTTCAAATGTCATCCAGCGCTATATGTAAAAAAATATTAAGTATTGCGGTCCCTCAATATAGTTATGGCAATATTGACATTTTTAGAAATGTGTATGGTCCCCCTGGTCGCCCCCATTTAGTTTGACTGGTCCCCCACAGGTATTTATGATGCGGGGACAGTTTGGGAGATTTGGTTGGGAGACAATTATTTATGTTAAAATACTTTTGTGCATAGATATAGATACTTTCATTCATAAGTATTAATACTTTAGAAATTATGCGGGGACAATACAGATTATATAAGGAAATTGTGCTGGAACAGTCCCCCATGATAGCTATGGAAGTTAAGTGCGGGAATAATGCAGAGATAGAGGTGCGGGGACAATTATAAGGATCCTTAAACATTTGACATTGATTTTGTTTTTAGTTGAATTATGACTTCTTCAAGTAACACAAGACAAGACATGATCCAATTCTTGGCAACTAACATGTATAAGAGAGATTTTCACATAATATTGTTACGGTGTGAAAAGCATATATAGGATAGGAAATGAGTATATGGTATGTAGCACATGATTTCTTAGATCGCCATCTAAATATGTGAAGAATTGAAAATGAGAAGAGCAATTAAACAAAATTGGATTCCAGATTTGGCAAGACTTTAAGACAATTTAATCCTTAAATAAACTTACAAATTAAGTACCATCCAGCTTTGTTCTCAAGCTCTCTATTCTCTTAACAAAACTGCATCACTGTGCATTCAATCACGGCACACTTGTTTGTCTATTTGTTATTTAATTTCCCAGTTATAGCTGAGAAAATTTGGGTAAATACATTAAGAGCATTGTTTTGAGCTCATGTTGCGTATAAAAAATAATGGAATCAAAATGAGAAAAAAATATATAACTTGTGCATCGATCGTATGAATATGATCAAAACAACGATGTTTGCATGTAAGAAACCAAAATTTTGATCATATTCATACGACGCACAAGTGAGAAGATGATTCTCTAGCTCCTGAAATTTTGCATGTAAGAAATTTAAAATATTTGGTTAGATACGATCGATCACTTAAAATTATAAATGCATGTTGAGAAAATACTACACATACGTACTTCAAATATTCAATCAAACTAATTTAGATACTTTCGTTCATAGGTATAAATATATATATATATATATAGAGAGAGATAGACTATGGTGAGTTGTGAAGTAAAACGTCGTTTTACTTCACGTCATATTTTTATTTTGAAAATTCAAACAACCGATCCGAACCGCTCAACATGTTCTCTATATTGAAATGTGCTTGGAGACTAAATTTTACATTTTTTTGAATTTTTTTACTATTTATTAAGCCACTTTGAAATCGCTGATCCACTGTGAACAGTAAAAAACAGTAAAATTTTCTGGACCACCGGATCAGCGATTTTCAAAGTGGCTTAATAAATAGTAAAAAAATTCCAAAAAATGTAAAATTTAGTCTCCAAGCACATTTCAATATTTAGAACATGTTGAGAGATTCGGATCGGTTGTTTGGATTTTCAAAATAAAAATATGAGCGTGAAGTAAAAATGACCTCTTACTTCACAACTCACCATAGCCCAGCTCTATATATATATATAGAGAGAGAGAGAGAGAGAGATAGACTGTGGTGAGTTGTGAAGTAAAACGTCGTTTTACTTCACGCCATATTTTCATTTTGAAAATCCAAACAACCGATCCGAACCGTTTAACTTTTTCTAAATATTGAAATTTGCTTGGAGACTAAATTTTACATTTTTTGGAACTTTTTTACTATTTATGAAGCCACTTTGAAATCGCTGATCCACTGTGAACAGTAAAAAACAGTAAAATTTTCTGGACCACCGGATCAGCAATTTTCAAAGTGGCTTAATAAATAGTAAAAAAATTCCAAAAAATGTAAAATTTGGTCTCCAAGCACATTTCAATATAAGAACATGTTGAACAGTTCGGATCGGTTGTTTGATTTTAAAATAAAATATAATTGTGAAGTAAAAATAACACCTTACTTCACAACTCACCATAGCCTAGCTCTTTGAGCTCTCCTATCCATATACACATCATATCTAAGTAGATAATAATTGTCACTCACCAGTGGCAGTAAATCTCTTGAGAAAGTTCCAAGAAAATTCCACCCTCCTACATTTTTCATGACAGCAACCAGATTGTATATAAATCACTTTTTCTACAGTTCAATCTACTCCAGTGAATTACAACCAATTAAAATTTATAAACAGTAATTACTAATTAGCCCAGTTTTGAAAACTGGAGAAGATTGTAAACTAACGGCCAAACGGAGACGAGAAACGAACAGAACCAGAGGAAAGAGAAAATAAATTTTAAGTGCCATACAGTGGGGACCTTTTGTCTCTGTCTATGTGGGGTCGTGATAATCCCTATGCCTCCTTGCTCTTTATATTTACCACGATCTCTCTCTCTCTCTCTATTCCTCTTCTGTGTGCGTTCTCGCTCTGGCACATCAATATATAGTTCGATTACCTTTCACTGTACCAACGAGCTTTTCTGATCCCACTCAGGGCTTTCTCTGTTTCTCTACTGGCCTTTGAGGTTTCCAAAAGGCACAGCTCAAGATCATCTGAGGTGAGAACAAGTTACAATTTTCGCCCCTTTTTTCTCTTTTGCGAGTGCTTGATTGTACTGTTTGCTTCTCATAGCTGTCAGAGATTTCTATCTTTTGAATGTATTGCTTATATTTAGCTGGATTTTCGCTTGGTTCGTTTGTAACAAGCATTGATTCCTGATAATTAGTACTAGGATCATGTATTGGAACAGAATTCTTTTGATGTGTTTTAATTTACTCCACTGGTTTAAAGCCAAAAACACGACAGAATAAAAGAACAAGAAGGATTGAATCAAGTTTTTCAGAGGTTTTTTCTTCTTTTCCTGTTTACAGCGGTTATAACAGTCTAAATGCATGTCCATCTAGCAGAATTTTGAAAATTATTTCTTAATTCTGGTCCAAAAATGAATGCTTTGGTGGATGTCTAATTGGTAATTTTCCATGTATTTGCTTGTTCCAATCATACTTCACCATTTTCAAACTTTTTTCTTTCGAAAACTAATGCTCTGATGAGGTTCAATTCTGTATTTTATACATAATTGTACGGAGCACACGAGTTTGTAAATCAATTTGTATTAGAAAGCGTAGCAAAGTTTGTTATCAAATGGAATATTCTAGATGCCGCGCGCGCCTTCTTTTGGGTAGCAAATATTTTATATTTCAATTTTTTTTAATAACACTTGGTCTACTTTGTAGATCTGACTCCATAGATTTTGACTCTAAATTTGTTTTTCTGAGAGATGTCTTTTTCATCTATATTTGCATAATTGGGTCTTCAATTCCATGTATGTTAAAAAAATAATTTACATGCATCATGTGGATTTAATTGTAGCACAATTGCACAAAGGGAAAAAGAAAAGGCTTTCTAGATTTTTCTCCTCGTCTGTATCACTCAATTAGTCAATTGTTATATTTTAGTAGTTGAATTTGGTCCAATCATTGTTACCGTAATAGGTGTTTGGAAGAATTCAAGGCTTGACAACATTATTAAATTATATCCCGCATCAAAGATATCAAAATTAATGTACTCCTCTTCTCTTTCCAAAATAAATGAACAATTGCACAAATAAATAAACATATTGATAAAAGAAGTGGGAAGTAAAAAAAATAAGAGTAGGTGAGTTCCCACTATAAATTAGATTTCTTTGGTGATTTAGATCCAAAACATACCAAATCTTCTGCATAAAACAAATTCAATCATTACCCCATATTATTTTAGGGAACACAAATGTATATAATTTTGACTGTTAATGAATAAATTATCAGGTAATAACAGAGATGTACCGTGCAAAACTAGTGGCATCGCCGAAGAAGGTGAAACGCCAAGTTGGCAAGTATGAGCTCGGCCGTACACTTGGCGAAGGTACATTCGCTAAGGTACGTTTTGCAAGAAATGTCGAAACCGGTGAGCATGTGGCAATCAAAATATTGGAAAAAGAGAAAATCATGAAGCACAAGATGGTCGAACAGGTATGTGCTGATGTTTTAGTGAACTTTGATTGCTATCAGTTCAATACTGGCATGGGTGTAGTACCGACTGGTACGTGTTAATATACATAGTTCTTACTAATTTCTTGTATACATGTAATGCAGATCAAGCGGGAAATATCTATTATGAAGTTAGTGAAGCATCCTAATGTTGTTTGTTTACTAGAGGTAGGTTTTCTCGTTCTCTAACAAGTATATATGAAATTGGAATCGTATTATAGTTTGAACTTTGTAGAGAAGTTACTCAAAAAAGCAACTTTTTTTTTTCCTAATTAGGTTATGGGTAGCAAATCAAAGATCTACATTGTTTTAGAGTATGTCACAGGAGGAGAGCTCTTTGACATTGTTGTAAGTTATCCAAAACCTATATCTTTTCCTTTTTAAAATCCACCCCCCCTCCCCACCCCCCTATAAATTTTGTAATAAGATAAAAGATAATGGACTAATCATATATCATTTAATCTGGATTAAGGCTAATCATGGAAGGATAAGAGAAGATGAGGCACGCAGATACTTCCAGCAATTAATCAATGCTGTTGATTATTGTCATAGTAGAGGGGTCTATCATAGAGATTTAAAGGTATGACATGACTTCTAAATTGTATCTTTTCAGCTTCTTTTAGTGGTACATTTTTCAAACTGTGTATATAACTTTAATTTCTTTTTTGTCCAGTTGGAGAACCTATTGCTAGATGCTCATGGAACCCTAAAAGTGTCTGACTTTGGTTTAAGTGCTTTATCACAACAAATGAAGGTATTTACTTTTTATATTTCTAAACTGCTACTGAATTTTCAAGCTCAAAACTGTTAAAAGTACCTAAAATGAACCACAACACAACATGATAAAACATTTTTCCATGTCACAATTAATTGCATTAAGGAGTAAACCTGGGTAAAAGTGCACAATTGCAATTACTAGATTGCTTTGGCCATACATGACTTGATATGATGCCAACTCCCAACAAAAACTACTTCTAGTTCGTTTACATATACATCTCAACTTCAAAATCTTAATCTAAAATATGAAAAGTAAACTTAATTTTTATTTTCTTGGCAGGGTGATGGGTTGCTACATACCAGTTGCGGGACTCCTAATTATGTTGCTCCTGAGGTATTGAACTCCTTTCTCAGATCATTCTGGTTCTTAGTTATTGTGCAAACAAAAAATAACCAAACTTGGAAAGTTTGGGAATATTGAGATGAGGACCAAAATGACATGGGAATATTTCTCATATAGATATTTTACAGGGAATATTGACCTTTTGTGGTTTTGTGGGTTCGTGTAAACCTTTCATCGGTAAAAATATATAATTGTTTTTTTGTTATTATTGCAGGTTCTAGAGGATAGAGGCTATGACGGTGCAAAGGCTGATGTGTGGTCATGTGGTGTTATCCTTTTTGTGTTACTAGCAGGATATTTACCATTTGAAGATGATAATATAATGAGCTTGTATAAGAAGGTAATGATCAATTTTTATTTTTGTGTATTTCTTCTAATTTATTTTGTCCTTTCTTTTGTTGTTAATGAAAAATTATATATTCTCCTATGCAGATCTCAGCAGCTGAATTTACTTGTCCTTCGTGGTTTTCCATTGGTGCCATGAGCCTGATAACGAGAATTCTAAACCCAGACCCTGAAAAGGTAAGTAATTGTGCATTGAACCCCTCTATTTGTTGAATAATTAATTAATTATTTGCTTCTACATTTTTAGCTAATTCGGTATAAATTAATTTTCGCAGCGTATCAGCATTTCTGAAATTCTGGAGGATAAATGGTTTAAAAAGGGATATAAACCACCGGCTTTCGAGAAGTTTGAAGGAAGCTTGGATGACATTAATGCTGCATTTGCTGAATCTGATGTAAGTTGGGAAACAAAAATTATATCCTAAATCCAAAGTGGTACTAATATTCTCTAATGCAACCTCTTAGACACAATGAACTCAAATGTACTCCATATGTTTGTCAGGATTGTTATGTGAAAGAGAAAAAAGATGAGCAACCTGCAGCCTTGAATGCTTTTGAATTGATTGCTCTTTCAAAAGGACTCAATCTTGAAAATCTGTTCGACATAGAGAAGGTAACAAATATGTGGTCCAAGACATGAACTATGATTTATTTCTATTATTATTATTATTGTACAATTTTAAACTCGTTTCCTTTTTCTAATTATGAATATGTAATTTGTACTTAAAAAGGGCTCATTACAATTTTTTTTGTTGTTTCTACAGAAATACAAGAAAGAGACAAGGTTTACTTCAAAGTGTCCTGCGAAGGAAATAGTGAAAAAAATTGAAGAAGCTGCAAAGCCTCTTGGTTTTGATATTCAAAAGAAAAACTACAAGGTCATACATTTGCCCTTTTAAAATTTCAAACTTTTTTCTAAACTACTTCTTTATAATATCTAACAAACAAATTTGTCCTTTCATTCTACAGATGATGCTGGAGAACTTGAAAGCAGGAAGAAAAGGAAATCTCAATGTTGCCACTGAGGTTAGTTAAAGCATTTCTTTAACACCCCAATTAATCGTGCGACAAAAAGTTCCTATATGTAGTTTCACTAAATTATACATATTTATTTAGATATTTCAAGTGGCTCCAACTCTGCATATGGTGGAATTGAAAAAAGCTACAGGAGACACTCTCGAGTTTCAAAAGGTATGTATTTGTTTGGCTACAAAAACTTACAGTAGCTCGTACATTTTTCTAATCTGGCAAAATAAATGCAGTCCTGCCATAGTCACTCGAAACATTAAAAGCGTATAGCTTTCAGTATGGTGATATATATATATATATATATTTTTGTAAATTACATTATTTGTGTTTTTTCTTTGTATACAGTTCTACAAGAATCTCTCTCTTTCACTGAAGGATGTAGTGTGGAAGACTGAAGAAGACATGCAACAGGTGCCGTCTGACGAGACTTCAGACTAATTAAAGAAACAAGAGCCAAAATCTTTCTTCCTTTTTAGGGAGTCAAGAGCTGCTTCACCTAAGCCAAATGCCTTCATTTAGGATTTTGCTAGAACTGTGCAGATCATGTACATATTTGTTGCTAAAAGAAAAGTTGGTTCGTTGGTTTATTGGTTGTTAAACTAGACTAAATCTCCTATTTTGGAGATCATTTGCATAGAAGATCCGAGTCTGTGTCAATGTTGAGTTCCATGCCTTTTTAAGTTCAGTTTCAATGGAGAAATCATTGCTTTAAATCTGTAGTTGCATTATTGAGAGGCAAACACAGTACCCTGTAGATTTTGTTTACTTTGTGGATCTGTGTTTAGTAGGAGGTTAATAGTATATGAGCCGACATTTTTATTAATATCCAAAGTTAATTACAAATTAATTATTATACCCATGATTCCTCAGTTTCGCTAAAAATATCCAAACCGGCCATTTTATGGCCGGTTTCCTCTCTCTTAGAAACTGGCCACGGTTTTTTTTTTTTTTTTTGAGAGACACTATGAAGATCAAAATAATGAAATTTAACATTGAAAATTCGAATTTTTTGTTTAAATTATTTGTTAGATTGCTTCTTTTGATTTATAATTAGCATATTTATACTACAATACACTAGATTACTTGAAATTATATTGAATTACACTATATTACAATAAATTATGTTGAATTACACTAAATTACGTTACATTACGCTAAATTACAATAACATCGCTAATTATGCTGAAATAGAGTAAATTACGCTAAACTACGCAAAATTACGCTAAGTAGACTGATTTTGTGCCATCTTTCATGAATCATAAAAAATAGTTAAAAATTCTGAAAATAGTAAAAATTGGTATTCTACAAGTTCATTATGTAACTAATTTACTGAGCTACTTAGATTGAATAATCGAAATGAAAATCTTAATTGGAAACTTCAACTCAAGTTTTGAGGCTCTTCCCATAGTTTTTTGGCAATTCTGAATTTGAAAATTCAGCGTAACAAGCACGGATGCATGCATCTTTTCGCAAGCTTTCCGAAAAGTGGTCATTTGCTAAAATTGGACACTCGAGGGTCGTTTATGGCCGTTTGAAGTTTCGTGTCGTTTTTCGCCTTTTCAGTGAAGATATCGTCCCTATTCATATGTAATTTAGCGTAATTTACCGTATTTTAGCGTAATGTAATGTAATTTAGCGTAATTTAACGTAATATAGTGTAATTCAACATAATTTCAAGTAATTTAGTATATTTTAGTATAATATGTTAATTATACATCAAAAGAAGTAATATAACAAATAATTTAAACAAAAAATTCAAATTTTTAGTATTAGATTTCATTATCTTGCTCTTCATAGTGTTTCTACAAAAAAAAAAAAAAATAGGAAACCGGCCATAAAATGGAATTCAGATCCAGTGCATTAACCCAATTTTTGAGTTTTGATCCAAACCGTCCAAGATGCTCTAACACGAATCTTAAAGAGCCTGGACCCCACAAATAATATTGGCCCCCTGCGCTACCACCGAATAGGCACCGTACACGTCTAAACTCAAAAATTGGGTTACTTTAGGGGATCCGGACTCCATAAAATGGCCGGCTTTTGAGGAGAGAAAACCGGTTTGGATATTTTTGACGAAACTGGAGAATCATGGATATAATAATTAATTTGTAATTAACTTTGGATATTAATAAAAATGTCGGGTATATGAGTCAGGAGTTAGAATTGTGTGTAGTTCAAATTTTTTTGTTCTTTATATCCAGATTGAAACATTTGATTTTGAATGTGACATGGGTACAATTGGGCCATGATTTGAGCCCAACTAATCAAAGAAAATTAATCAAAGAAAACGGTTATGCAGACAATTCAACGATCATGCTATGAAATGAGATCCAATGAAAAACATAATATGAGTAAATATATGTTTTTCTGATGCTACCAATAAAAAGAAAAAAAATATCGGTGGCAACTAGGGCTGCTCATTAGCCGAGTCCGAGTTGAGGACAACTTGGATTCAACTCGCGAACTCATGAGCCGAATTGAGTCCGAGTTGCTAATCCAGTTCCGAGTCAGAAACTCCAATTTGAAATCAACTCGCGAGCAACTCGAGTCGAAGTGAGTCGACTCGCGACTCATAATATAGTACATAGTGAGACAATCTAATTTAATTTTAACAAAAAAATATTACATAGTTTACCAAAATAATACACAATTAAAGACAGTACATAATGAGACAATGACCAATACATAATTAAAAATTATGAAAATACCAAATAGTACATAATTAAAAATTACCAAACAGATAAAGTCTAACAAAACAATACGTCTAATAAATTAACAAAACAAAAGAATAGTACATAATTTATCAAATTACCAAATATTATGAGAAACATGTATAAGGTTTGGGGACGCAAAAATTAGGAATATATGGATTAGAGTTTGGTATGAGTCCAACCGAGTTGATTCTGAACCGAATTGGAGGTAACTTGGATTCGACTCATAAATCAATCGAGTCAGTTTCAACTCGAGTTATTAGCGAGTTGAATCTGAATTGATTCCGAACTGAGTTTCGAGTCATGAGCTTTTTGTGCACCCCAGTGGCAACTACCCAGCTCAATAGCTAAGCGTGAAAGAAGCCGGTAGCAGAGCTATATGCACATGCTACCTCCTTTTAATACAATTTTAGACTAACTAAAAAATCGGTGGCAACTACCCAGATCAATTGCTAAGCGTGAACGAAGCCGGTAGCAGAGCTATATGCACATGCTACCTCCTTTTAATACAATTCCAGACTAAAAAAATTTAGGAAAGCTCAAATGAGTATACAAATTGAAGAAGTTCACACTTGAAAGCTCATGTATGGGTATTTGAGTAGGTTAGATGGAGAAGTGATTAATTGAAATGCTCTCAGCTTAGTCTTAAGTATTCTCATGTTGTGTATGGATAATTTGCGATAGAAATGTAGGTACACTCAATAAAAAAAAAAAAAAAGGTTTTCAGGAGTCCAATTGAACTAAATTGGATAATTCAGAGAACAAAAACAGATTTTTTTTACTTTCTAATAAGATACCAAGGATGATCTCAAATACACCATCTTTGCAGGAACAATAAATATATTAATTTTGAGCATTTAGCTGCAGAGAAAACTTTGTTCTTTAGGCTTTGTTTACCAGTAGAGGTTTATTCGGTTTCTGATTTCTCTGCAACACAAGTTGGATTGGTAATTTTATCTTGCACTATGCTTTTAGTCCATTCGGCGAGTAGCTTCACTGCATTTTCATCTGTAATATATATTGGAAAAATTCAATAAAGAACAACATTTTGTTATCTTTTCACTTCTCACCAGCCACTTTGGGGTTTGATTACATATTTATATTACTGAGACTTGCTCATACCTCATAATTCAGGTTAAATAACAAAGTATAACTGTATAAGAGAGAACCATAGCATCAGTATCACATGGTAATTTGCCAGGTTTTCAAATTCTTGGTTTCTACCAATACAATAAATTAGCCAAACTTGAAGGTCGTATGAGCAACATATGTGACATCGCTCAAGTAAAGTTACGGGATTTTTTACCTTAATGTAGATTGAAGAATTGAAACGTAAAGTTTACGAGATATTTTACCGAGTCTGGGGATGGTGTGGCCTTGTGGGTGCCTTAGCACGAGGGGTGAATCGAAGGCAGCTACTAATTCCTCTGAGGGAATTTTCAACCAGTCCTTTTCTCCAATGAAATGTACAGATTTAGCCTTGATCGGATCTTTGTATGCCACGTCACAGATTTTTGGGTCCCTGAATTTGCATCCCGAGACAGAAATCAAGAACTTGATTGGTGGATGTTCTTTCAGTACCTTTCCCTGATGAATTGATTAAGAAACAAAAGTTAAGTTCAAACATTTATAAATATCGCCTTTCAATGATTGCAACTAACTTGATGCTAATTTTCTAACGACATTAACCTGAGCTTGGTAGCCGATTAGCAATGCAGACAATGTAGCACCCTGAAAAAAAAAATGTATGAATAAATATTTACTGAAGTAGAAATTGCCTGAAGCTAGAGTTACTGAGAAGAGAAAGAAAATACCTGGGAGAAACCTAGAAACCCATCAAAGGGACCATTAGTAATGATGTAATTGCACAGGTAAGAAATACATTCTTCCAAATTTGTGTATTCAGTGAAGTCCTGTTATAGAAAGTGAATTTTTTCAGAACTTACAAATCAACAAATGCATAGTATTCTAGTTGACCCATCAATATGAACTTTTAAGTTTGCTGTACGCCTGTACCAGAAGCAGAGATATTGTTAAGTCAGGTCTGGTTTTGAACCAAGCGAGACCCCGGCAATTTTTCTAAACCCCTCTTTTATTTCCCCCTTTTCTTTTGCCCTCAATGATATTTCTCATTCATCATAATATATTTACTGTACTAGTCAGGTTCATAATACTTATGTGGCTAATTGTTTCTTTAAAAAATGCTTCAAATTTAGATGTTTAAATCAGCACCAACTAATTTAGTATTGTTACAAACAAAAAACCTTTTCAAATTGAAACCACTCGAAGAATGGACCGGGGAATATGCCCTCGATATCTGACTTTCCCCCGGCCGGAAATATACCATCCGGAAACACCTGAACAGAGAAGAAAAGAAGAAGCCAAGATTAACACTGGTTGATTTTAATTAAAACTAAAACAAACAAGAGAAAAACTAAGCATGCAAGAGTAAAATGAGAACCGTATCAAACTCTTCAAAGATAGATGGGTCCCACTTGCTGATCTGTTTCTTCAAAAACGACCCACTTGTACGAAATCCATGGAGGCAGAGTATCTTCATCTTCTTCTCCTTCGGTCCTTCCATCTCTCTTTTTTTCTTCTCTAGTCTAAGAGGTAAGACTCCCAAGTTTTTTTTGTTGCGCTGCTGTGTTGGATTAAGAAGAGCAGGGAGAAAATGGTATTAAAAGGAGGTAGTAGGTGCATAGTTCTGCACTTCTGCTGCATGCTTCTTTCAAACTTGACAATTCAACTTGGGTAGTTGCCACCTACCACTGAAGAAGCTGAACCGGAGTATTATATTCAACTAACCGTGGTAGGCTTGCGCCTAACCCTGGATTCAAAATTTTCTTGGTATTTTATATTTGTGCTTACTCATGGACGGAAACAATGTCTATTTTTGGATTTAATTCACGGCCAAGTAGAAGAAAATTACGCGGAAAAGAAAATCAGTCCAGACTGATTCGTGTAAAAGAATTAAAAAAAAAAAAAGACGCGGTCCGATTCGCTACTCCATTCAGAAGAATCGCTGATTCGCTAGGAGAAAAAAAAAATATGATACTAGAGATCTAAATATATATCATGTCGTAACTAGTCATGCTGTGACTAAATTTGAAAGGATGGTCATAGCACGTGAATGGTCATAACACGTTAGGCACGCCATGACCAAGGCATGCCGTGACCACACGTGACGTATCTAAATGTGACTGGTCACGTTTGGTCGTGTTTAACTATTTTTTTCATAATTTAGGTTATTTTATTCAAGATTTACCATTCGATCAAGATCTAACGGGCATAATTACACGTGACTCACATGACTATATGCCGTGCCGTGATCAAATCTTTCGCGTGACGTGCCGTGTTGTGTCAAATTTTCGAAAGATAATCATGTCGCGTAAATGGTCACGGTATGGGACACGTGACCGGCACACTTTCCATGTTATTCCGTGATGGAACCGTGCTGTACAGTGACTGAACCATGTCGTGTCGTGACGTATCTGGTCACATTATGAGTTTTTTAGATTCTTATCTGCTTTTCTGCTCTAATTCGTGAGGAGAAAAAAAAATTACACTATTAAATAAGAATTTTGTGCTTACCCCAGGATTCCTGCAACTAACCCCAAAATGTTGACAAATAATATGACACATTGTGGTTATAACCTTTTTGTCACACCGCTTTTTACTATAGTTCAATAAAGCTACAACAGATTGAAATTTGCTATGCTGCTTTTTCCACGCTGAAAGCTAAGCCATCGATAACAACAATAATGATAGCAGCAGCAGAGAAGAATATGGATCACACAATCGGATGTGAACCCGATATTGAGACTGAAGACTTGGAATTCGGATCCAGTGAAGTAACCCAATCTTTAGGTTTTGGATCGAGATCGTCCAATTCGAATCCGCAAAAATCTATTCTCAAAGTGAGCGCACATATCCCGACGACGAATTCGAATCCAGAGACGATTTCGAACGACGAATTCGAATCGGACGGTCTCGATCCAAAACCCAAAGATTGGGTTACTTTAGGGGATCCTGACCCGAAGACTTGGCAGAATTGTAGTATATAGTTAATTGTTTTGAGGAACTTAATTATCCTTTGTTGAACTTCTGCCGCTGGATTATGGTGTTTGTAAGGAGTAATGAACAATCAGGTATTTTTATACTTTGATTTCAATAGAAATCGATGAGTCTTTTGCCTAGAGTGGAAAAAACGTGTCGTGCTGTGACTAACATGCTGTGACTTTGGTCTCGTACCGTAGCGTACCGTGACCAAGTTAATTTTTCACGTGCCGTACCGTGACCAAAATGTCAAAGGGTGGTCACGGCATGCGAATTGTCACGCCACGTGAGTCACACTGTGCCTAAATGTGCCGTGACCATACGTGACTCGCGTGACCATTTAATCATAATTTAGATTAGTTTATTCAATATTCACTGTTAAGTCAATATCTAATGGTCCTAATTACATGTAACTCGCGTGACTACGTGTCGTGCCATGACTAAATCTTTCATGTGCCGTACAGTGCCAAAGTTTCCAAAAATAAAAACAGCACGCGAATGATCACGGCACAAGACACGCAAGTCGCAGCATGTAACTAACACACGTGTCGTGCCGTTCCGTGACGGAGCCGGCTCCGCCGTGCCATTTTTCCCACTCTACTTGTGCCTCACTTTGATTCCAGAAAAGAAGCTAGGTGCTTCAAAGAGTAGTGAAAGGAAGCATAATAGTGATCAGTGACAACACTTCAAGTCTAAATCCAGGTGGTGTCAGAAGAAAAGAACCCACACACAAAAAAAACTGGACCACGAATCTTAAGCGACAACTAGTAAACGTAGACACAAATCTTCATCAATTTAGCACAAAAATTTATATAAGAGGTAAAAAGCTTGTCAATCAAGGGCATTTCAAGCAAAAGAGAGACAGCTAAAAGCTACATCAAATCCCAGATTATGACAGACTACATTATAAGATCAAAACAAGCACCATAAACGTCTAAAACAGCGATCCAGGCAAAAACAGCAGATCAAGATCCACGCACATACAAATTCAGACCAAACAATTACAATCAGTTTCTTCACTTCAAATTCTCCTCTTTCCCCTTCGCTCTCTCACCCACCCCTAAAATTCAAAACAACTACTACTGGGTACCAACAGACAATAATATGTATATTATTGTAATAGACAAACCCGAGAGGGGTTTATTACTTGGCCATCATGACCTTGACGAACTCCTCATAGTTGATCTGCCCATCACCATCAACATCAGCCTCACGGATCATCTCATCGACCTCCTCGTCAGTGAGCTTCTCACCAAGGTTGGTCATGACATGGCGCAGCTCAGCAGCAGAGATAAAACCGTTTTGGTCCTTGTCGAAGACACGGAAGGCCTCCTTCAGCTCCTCCTCGGAGTCAGTGTCCTTCATTTTGCGTGCCATCAGATTCAGGAACTCAGGGAAGTCGATGGTACCGTTGCCATCGGCATCGACCTCGTTAATCATGTCCTGGAGCTCAGCCTCGGTCGGGTTCTGGCCCAACGACCTCATCACTGTCCCAAGCTCCTTGGTTGTGATACAACCTGCATATGATCACTACAGCTTAGGATTCTGAAATTTCAGGTTATAATCAACTCTGGGAAAGGAGAGGAATAATCTGCAATAACCAGGCTAGCATTAAAACGAGATCTATTATCACATTTATGTGTGGTTAATATGCGTGTAATACTCATATTTTAAAGGTGTAGAATGTAAATATTTTCTCCAACATGAAAATCAATTCGCAGAATCTGATTGCGAGAACCAAATGATTTGTCTGTCCGAGTAACAACTATCCAAGTTTCTAAATCAAATAAAAAATTAAATTAGATAGAAAAGTGGTAATAAACTAATAATGCACGTACGAACAGAAGTATAATGCAAGTGCGTTCTTCTTTTCCTTTTAAGGTTTCTTAATTACACATGCATAATATCATTAAATAGTCAAAACACCATATATGCAAGTTGCTGCACAACGTCTAGCTTTATGATAAAATCAAATGTTATGTACTGTTCAATTAGATAAGTGTGGGTGAGATAAGATCCAATTAGATAAGTGTGGGTGAGAAAAGATCAGATGGCCAATCTGCTAGACAAGTCAAACATTTACTACTAGTCTTAGGCCAGATCCATGTATGTATTTAGGTCAGAAATCACTTTTCCAAAGTTTGACAAGTAATTCTTATCAAGATTGTTCTTATCGCGTTTGTCTATATTGTTAATATCGCTTTCACAATTTACAATTCTAAACTCAAACCACCGGATCTAAATCCACAAGTAAACTAGAGTGAGAAAATGCATAAATCATCCGTGTAAAATAAAAAACCACTGATTCCTATTATTTTTACTTTTATAACTCCAACATGTTTGAATCGATGGAGCAAAATTATCCATATCTGTATATTTTTAACCAAAATTAAGAACACGGGCATAAGTAGAATACACGCATCTATTGCTACATCCAAACAAGGAAAGAATATTACACGAAAATAAAAGAAAAAAAACGGGATATTTCGTGTTTATCAACTACGCAACGAATCTCTCGGTTACCCTAAATTTTATGACAACTTTTGTACAGATCGAGCCAGATCTAATAAGGAATCCTCTAAACCAAAGCGTAACACCTATACCGAGAACAAAAAATATTTCAAAAGGAGAAAACGGGAAACAAAAGGTATCATACCATCTCCATCCTTGTCGAATAAGCTAAACGCCTCCTTGAACTCGGCGATCTGGTCGTCTGTGAGCTGATCCGCCATTTCTCAGCCTCAAAATCCAATCAAACACCTCGAGAAAAAACAAGGGAGGAAGAAAGCGAGAAAGATTAATAAAGATCTGATTGTGTTGGAGGCCAGAGACAAGGAGGCACGATTTTATTTAGTAATAAAAAAACTCATTGCCGCTTTATACGGTGAATCGCTCGATATTCTTCTTTTTTCCGGTCGCTTCCATTTTAAATTTCTAATTCCGAAAACATCCTTACATTTTATTCCGGGTAAAGATTTTAACAGAGTAGATTATTCTTCATGCAGCGCAAGGACTATAAAATCAAAACAGTCTCATATAGTTTGTTCGCTGCATCAAGATAAAATTGCTCTGTTAAAATATTTACCCCAATCGGAGGTTATCGTTCCAGGATCTCTGACTGGTGGTCCCGCTTGAATTGGAAGTTATCCTTCCACCATTCGAAACCTTCTGGTTGTGACATAAGTCACGGAATAAGTACTTTACTAAATATAACTAAAGTGTAATAGTTACATCACTTATATCGTGTCTCTCCTATTAAATTAACTCATCTAATTAGATTTAATTCATAACTTAACTTAAATCCATAATCAAACAAGAACATTTTATGCCGTCATAACTTGAAATAAACAACTTATACTGTTATAACTTTATTTTTAGATACATCCAAAGGAAATGATTATTGATTGGATGATTTCTGAAATGTATTGCGTATATTTTTTTGTTAAAAATATATGTATATATTTATAATATCATTGATTTAAAAAAATGCTATACATATTAGAATTGATGGAGAAAAAAAAGAGGAGGAAGTGAAGAGGTGAGCTATCCTCCAAATTGAGAGGAAACAATTAGATAGGAAGAGTTTGGGAAATAAATCAATTGAAATTTCGAAATCAGATACTGTTTACTCTGAAATTCCTGCAATTCGAAATTTAGTCATTGAATTTTTTCGAGAACGCATCTCGGAACAGTTTGACAGTTGGATTCAGATTGCAGGAATTTCAGGGTGAACAGTACCGACCTCGGATTTCAGCAGATTCGGATCCAAGAGTTTGAATTTCTCTCTTTGTTTTCCTTTTTTTTTTTTTTAAATTAGATTCAAGAAGCAACCGAGCAAGTGAATTAAAATTACACAAACCAATAATCTTTTGCTTTTTCTCTCATTTTCTATCACTTTCTAGATCAGATTTGAATGAAATCACCTCTTTTATATTTTTCTGTATGAAATGCAGTACAATTAATTGTATTGTTATTATACATTTGGTAGTTTGAAAAAACTTATTCAAGTTCAAATTTATTAAATATAAAATTTATTTTACAGTATATCTCAGTTTAAAATTTTAGCTTTTTAATAGATACTTTTTAGGAGACAAAATTTGAAAAACAACTCTAAACTAGAGTACTTCGATCAAAATATCTTTTTGATCATTACTAGTGTATCAATATTTTTAATTAATTATTTTTTATTTAGGTGCGCTCTTACTGTATACACATTTCATATCATTAACAAGTACATATTAAACATATACATAAATATGAGATTGGCTAATATCAAAATGTTTGTTCTGGAGCCGTGTTGCAACTAATTGGTTTTCAGATTTTCAAAGTCCAAACGGTCAATTCAAACCGTTAGATGTGATCTCTATATTAAAATGTGCTTGGAGACCAAATTTTATATTTTTCTTTACTATTTATTAAGTCAGTTTTAAAATCGCTGATTTTAATAAAAAAGTGAAAAATTTATGGATAATTGAAAACATCGATTTTAAAACTAGCTTAATAAATAATAAAAAAATTCTAAAAAAAATATAAAATTTGGTCTTCAAGCACATTTTAATATAGAATGAATGTTGAATGGTTTGGATCGACTGTTTGGATTTTGAAAATATAAAAACCGAAGCATTTGTTCCACCGCCTAGTAACAAACGTTTTGATATTAGCCAACCTCCATAAATATTATATGAAAATAAGATCCAAATTTCAGACAACACTATTTATATTTAATCTCTATTGATATATATCAAGAGAGAACTTTAAATGATATAAATTGTCTAGAATTTGATTAGGATGTTGCGCATTTTTAGTGACATGCAGGTTGCTACATCTTTCAAAAACCGATCAGATTGACTATAAACGATAAATTCAAACCGTTGAAAGTTGACAATCTATTTTACAAGTAGTATATATACTTGCAAAATTTATACATTTTTTAATTCATTTAGTATAAATTAAGAAGTAAAAAAAATAATGAAAAATAAATATATTAAAATTAACTCATAAACCATCACCCTAGCCAACATACGGGGACCTTAGCTTTATTGATATACAATCAAGAGAGAGCTTCAAATGATATAAATTATTTATACTAAAATTATCAGTGAGAGGCACTTAATTTATCCTTATGTGCCATAATTTTGATAAAAATAGAAAAATATAGTTTTGGAAAATGATATTTCATTTAAGTTAATTTTCTGGGGTCTCGTATCAATTCTTATCCTTGCAAATCAAAATGCCATGTGCCAACGTGCGGATGCAACTTGGGACCGACCAGCGCATCAATAGGGTCCCCATGAGAGGGCATTATCGGTAATTCCAACAAAACAAAAGAACCAAAGACAGTGAAGGTAAAAAGTAAAATAGAATAAGGGGAAAATTTCCAATGTACCCATTCAAACTTTCAAAATAGCCAATTTTCTAATCAAAACATTAACATTTCTTATTTTCCATCTTAAGTTCAAGTTCTTTCTTATTTCTTCATGTGTTGATTAAATCTAAAATTTTAAGTTGAATTTATAATTTAATTTTGTTTTGAAGTTTAAATGTCTATTTTGCCTCATTTTTTAAATTAGAGATCTCATCTTCTTCTTCTCTTTTCATCACATTGCTTCCTTTCTTCTTCTTCACCCATAGCAATGTTACTCATCCAAGGAAATCAATGATCGATGTCTCCACCTGCTCTAGCATTTCTCTAAACAGAGATTACAGAGATTGTGATACACTTCTGGTTTTAGCATTTCTCTAAAACAAATTTCCAAAAATAACTTTATTATTATTATTATCAAATCACAGAGATCGTGATGCACAAACAGATTCACAATTCAAGTATTCATTTATATTTACCTTTCAATATCCAACTACTTGGGTTCATATAACTACTTATTTGGCAGCATCGAACTAAATTATACATGACCCATCTTTTTCCTGGGGAATAATATCCAGAAGCACTCAAATCATCTCCAATTTATCACAAGAACCCTTAAACAAATAAAAAAAAAAAACTAACCAGCAAAAATTAACAAATAAATACAATATCAAGTCTCTCGATGATCTCCTCTTCAGCACTCAAACTGATTAAATGCAACACGGTGGGCCGCATCGTTTCGATCTCCCTTATCAAATCTTTGGCACGGTCGACAACCTGACATCGTCAGATCCAGAGAATTTTCTTAGCACTAGCAAGTGGAGTCATCATTGGTTTTCTTGATGTGACTTTAGGTTCCGAGTAACAACAACAATGGAGTGAAGAAGAAGAAGAAAGGAGATCTCATTTTTAGAAGAGGAGTAAAATAGACATTAAACTTCAAAATAAAATAAAATTTAAAATTTCAGATTTAATCAACATATGAGGAAATAAGAAAGGATTTCAACTTACAATGGGAAAATAAAATTTTCAATGTTTTAATGGAAAAATTAGCTATTTTGAAAGTTTGGACGGGTACACTCGAAATTTCTCCTAGAATAAAATTGGGGGCCCAGAATTTCCTTTCGCACCCACAAAATGCCGTATTGACGAATATACCCTCGACGCGGTCCGGACGCGGAGAGGAGGAATATTAAATATCTTAGCCGAGAGAAAAATGAATACAGCTAACGCCGTTTTTCTTCGGACGTTGCCGTTAGTCAAGTTACTAGAATATCCTTGTTGCGGTTTGGACTGAAATATCTTGGGCTCTTGGCCCAAATAGGAACACTGCTCTCTTCTTTTATACTCTCTTTCTTTTGGGCCTTGTTTAAATTATGGGCTCTTGTAGTTAACAGGTAAAAATTGTCAGACTAAATTAAAGAGCAGGCTAGGCTAGAAATATGACAGCAAAATGAATCATGTGAGTTATAAAATTTTAGAAGTACAATCGTTTCCTGCATGTCCTTCTGAGCGAAACCGAAACCGAGAGCTTATTGAAACAAAAATAGAGTTCCATGATCACTTCCTCTACCAAATCTCCAAATATACCCCATTCTACCATGACCTCGATCCGCTCCAACTCCCGCCTCTCTTCCAACGCTGCCGCCTCCCATATCTCCTCGATGCTGAATGCTGTC
Source organism: Carex parvula (assembly GCA_025461045.1). Classification (NCBI taxonomy): domain Eukaryota; kingdom Viridiplantae; phylum Streptophyta; class Magnoliopsida; order Poales; family Cyperaceae; genus Carex; species Carex parvula. The sequence continues at coordinate 31,449 of JAJGRW010000634.1, read as the reverse complement.
GTGTGGCTTTTAATGTCCCTGACACGCCAATCTCGCATTGTAGTAGATGAGTTTGTGATTTCTTTCCATGTGAAGGTTCTTGGTATCCCTTCATTCGCTAATGGACGGTGATGATGAAATCCAGCTTCTTGCTCTGTGTTATCCTTTGCCTTCTTTGGATGCTCCCCTAATTAAGATATACATAAGTCATGAAGGCATGAATTGATTGGTTGTGGTGCAACCAACGATCCATGTAATTAAGCACAGGATTAAACAGAGGTGCTCTTTGGAAAAAGGGAACCTCGGTTGGTGGTGTGGTATTGAGAATTCATTATTAAATGGTGGCCACTGGATCAAGAAAAACTCAGAGCTAGCTTTGGAAAATTGGATAATTAATTAATCTTTAGCACTACAAGAAAAATATGCTCTCCATGGTACTCACGGGCACCTAGATTTCCGTTTAATAAGTTCAAATCAAACCGTTGTAAAGAGCGCCCAAATTTGAGCTGATTATATTATATTATATATATATATATATAGAGCTTGGCTACTATGCTTATATAAGCAAAAGCCCCCATATGCTTATAACTCATTTTTACGTTTCCAATGTTCAAATGGTTGATCCGACCGTTCATCTTGTTCTCCATATTAATATGTGCTTGGAGACTAAATTTTACATTTTTCTGAATTTTTTTACTATTTATTAAGCCACTTTGAAAATTTGCTGATCTGGGTGAACAGTAAAAACAGTGTTTCCAAAATTCTGGACCACCAGATCAAAAACTTTCAAAGTGGCTTAATAAATAGTAAAAAAATTCAGAAAAATGTAAAATTTAGTCTCCAAGCACATATTAATATGGAGAACAAGATGAACGGTCGGATCGACCATTTGAACATTGGAAACGCAAAAATGCTCATTTAAGCATATGGGGGTTTTTGCTTATATAAGCATAGTAGCCAAGCTCTATATATATATATATATATATATAAATATATATATGATTTTCATTTAAAAAAAGAAGAAGATAAATAAATATATATACACTAACCAAAGATCACACCCATTCTAGAAGGCTTCACTATCTTTAATCCAGCTGCAACATTACAACTTTGGTTTTCTGCATGAAAATTAACATTATAAATTTATAACATCAATTTGTTAGAAGATTAAGAATTAAGATAAGTTTTGGAAAATATTTGTAAAGAAATAATCTTTGCAGAAAAAAAGATAAAAGCCTGAATAATTAAGCAGCCTTTAACTTCTTTAAAAAAGTAAAATGAAAAATGAAGAATCTATGTAGAAAATTAATTTTACATTATTAAGCAAATTCTTTGCTCACCATTTATCTCAGATCTTTTGGATCGAAACCGAGGCGAGTATATTGCGTCAAGCACTGAATTCGGGCTCTGGTGCTCCACCTCCACCTCCTTCCTCAACTCTGCACCTTCCATCCCTTTCGAACCAATCGATCCAACGGTCTCCGATGCCTTTATTCTCACCTCAGCCAATCTTACTGCCTCAATTATCCTCCTCAAAGCCTTTAAATCCTCATCGCATTTCTCCAACGCGCCAAGTAGCCTTCTTCGCTTTTCCGTGGCCGACTCTGGCGGTGGCATTTGTGGCGCATCCATGTCTAGACCCATGAGACGTGCTACAGCTACTGATGGCCGACGTGGGCTCTCTGGCGATCCTGCCGAGAACCGGCGCAGCTCTAGTGGGATTGTGGGGCTTCTTGGAACCTCACATGAGCTCCGTCTCGGAAATGGATCGACAATTTTTGTCGGTTCAGTTGCTTGTAAGATTGGTGCTTTTGATGTAGTGTTAAGAGGAATGTCTTTCTTTGGAGCTGGATGTTGTGAACAAAAAAAATCATGTAATTAAGTAACATATGTGGAAACAAAATAAAAAGAATGCAACTCAAATAAAAAGAAAATGAATAACAAAAACTGAGAATAAACTTAATTTACATATATATCATGCCTGGTGATGGGTGAATTTAAATATTTATGTGTTATTGAAATATGTAATGTATGTTATATATATGGAGTACCAGGAGAGAGGCGCTTGCGAGAGCGGCGGTTGTGATGGGTGAGAAGGTGAAGAATGCCAGACATGCAACCAATGCTACGCTTCTGGGACGAATGCCGGCCGCTTCCTCGGCAAGACGAGCATCCCTGGATCGTCTCTGCACTTCCCATTTGTGTTACTTTAATTCAGTGCTACACTACTGCTACTGTATTATGTATATATATATATCCCTCCTCAATTCGTACAAATAATTGCTCCCTCCTTCCTTTGGAGAGAAGAAGAGATACAAGAGGAAGAGAGGAGCTAGCCTGGAGTCAGATGGACGGATTAAAAGCACGTACAAGTGTATAATTACTAAAATACCCTCCTTATTGAAGGGAGCGGGGACGTATATATTCCGGTCCAAGTTCCTCTGTAGAATTGGACCACATGAGATGCTTATGGAGAAATATATAACCTCCACAATGATCCCACAGAATAGACCTGGTCTACGCATTAAATTATGTTCGCCATTTAAGTAGACCAGTGGAAAACTGATATGACCGACACTGGTGTAAACTAATTAGGGGAGAGAGAAGGACAATTTCAGAAACATATCACTAAATCTAGTTAACGGGTCGGATTTGTATAGTTTGTCTTTGTCGCTTCTGATTAGATCCTATTGAAGAGAGAAAAGGAAAGAAAGGTTGAAAAAGTGTGCAGACAGGAAAGGAAAGGAAAGAAGTGTAGACTAGGATCCTAAGCTCAAAAGCAAACACTCCACGTGGCAGTATCCTGTATTTTTTTACTTTGTGTCAGCTACAGCTAGTGATCTTCATCTGGCGTTTAGGTTGATTAGATCATTAGAATGTAAGGTTTAATCTGCCCCTTTGTCTTTGTCTAGGATTAAGATATGATTCTCCCCTTTGGCACAACGATCGATGTTATGCTAATATGTCTTTTTGAATTATGTTAAGCTATTTTCTCCACATTAAAACTGTCTTAAGATAACTTTTTGCTCTACTAATTAGCATAGCGGATAAAATGCATAAAAAGAGTGTTATATAAAATTGCTATACTTATAAAATGTCGCATGTCTCACATTTTTTGTCAACAAAGATGCATTGGAGATAGTGTATTGAAAAGGGTCTGGGTCGGGTCGGTCCGGTCCAAACCCGCCTGGTCCACGGGTTGATCCGGGCACGGGTTAGCCCGGGTCAACGGGTTGAGTCGGGTAGGGGTAACCGGGTTTCTTTTTAGTCGGCCAACCCTTACCCGGTCTAAACCCGGTGGGTTAGGTCGGAGCGGGGCGGGACGGTTCGGGTTGGCGGTCCGGTCCGGTCCGATTTTTTTTTTTTTTTTTTTGCTGTGTTTTTTTCTGTTTTTTTTTTTGTTTGAGGGCGCAAGGCAACAAGCAACACAACTACACAAGGCAGCAAAGCCACAGGAGGGATCCAATTTTGGAAAAAAATAATATAACTTTAATTTTAAATATTTTATTTTAAAAATCTATTTTCAAATTTTGGCGGGTTACTCGGGTTTGGGTCGGGTTGGCTCGGGTCCCGCCGGGTTTCCGGCGGGTTCGGTCGGGTTTGGGTGGGGTTAGGTCGGGTTATGGTCGGGTTTAGTCGGGTTTGCCCGGGTTAGACCCGGATCCCGGAATTTTGGGTCGAGTTAGGGTAGGCGGGTTGGACGGTGGGGGTATGGTCGGGTATCGCCCAGAAAATTGCATCCGACCCATTTCAAACCCAACCCAACCCTTTAGGTCGGTTCGGGTCGGATTCAAGGTCAGGTCCAGGTCGGTCCGGATCCGGGTCCCGGGTTTCCTCGGTCCGGGTCAACCTGGGCAGGTAAAATCAATACACTAATTGGAGACAATTCAGCAATGCTATTTTGCAGCCCCTAACAAATTAATTCCTTAATAAAATGATGGTTTTCTAATAGGGTCCAAAGGATAAAACAGAGATTTTCATAGGATGTAAGAACTGACTATTAGTTAACTTTATCTTCTCTGAAACTGCTTTGAAATGCGTATGCGTTTTAATTCTTTTTATAGTTCTTAATTCTATTAATTAACGGTCACATTAATTCACATGCGAAACTTTGCACTTCCCTCCAAAAATATATGAAATGGGAACCAATTTAGGTCTGATGCTCATTGGACTCAAAGTGAGTTCGATGAGTTTGATGACCGTCCTATATGCTTTAAGATTTCCATCAGCTTTAAAATTTGTGCGCACGAATCTTAAAATGGATCGGACGGTCCTGAAACCCATCGGACCCAAATTTCCAAGCTATTCTCTATGAAAATGATTTTGGTGCAATTCGCTATCCAAGAAAAGAAAAATTCTCAGAAGTAATATTAATAAAATCATGAGCAAAAATAGAGCATTATGTCACCAAATAATTGTTTTTATAGGAAAGATTCTATATCTAATATTTAATACTAGGTTGAATTGAGTTAGAATGTACTGTTGGTTTTGTGCTCCAATTATACTTTTACATTCTTATCTTTGTTTTCAAAGTCTAAATAGTCGATTCAAACCGCTCAACATGATCTTCATATTAAAATGTACTTGGAGACCAAATTTTATATTTTAAATTTTTTACTATTTTTTAGATATGTACAAAGTCACTATTTCAGACCATTCTTAACCATAAAAAACAATTTATTTTGTACCTATTTAGAAAAAAGTAAAAAAAATTCAAAAAATATAAAATTTGATTTCCATACACATTTTAATATGAAAGCTCATGATTGGAGCATAAAACTAATGGTGTATTTTAATCTTTCTCTACTTTGATTTTAGATAGATGAATAATTATTGACCCAAAAAATATCAGATCTGAAGCAAACCCAGAGATGCAACACCTTTTACAGAGTAGAAGCACTTGAGAGTGAAGCATTAGAAGTTGGTATAAAATAAAGATAAAAAAGATGTGAAGATGGTGTCAGTGAATAATAAATAAACGGAGAACGGGAGAAGTTAGGGGTGCAAACGGATCGGATACAAATCGGATAGTGGTAAAACCGTAAAATCATATCCGTATCTGTTTTTATTTTTCGGATACAGATACGGATCGGATATTAGACGGATACGTACGGATACGAATCGGATATACGATATCCGTAGATATATACATAAGTATTTTCATAATATATATTAAACTATATGGTATATATCTACTATTCGGATACAGATAATTAATATTCAAAACTATATCCGTATCAGTATCCGCACGGATATTTGATTATCGGATATCCGTATCTAATTTTCGGGTACGGATCCGTATCCGGTGGGGTTTTATCAGATCCGTTTGCACCCCTAGGAGAAGTGAGGTGAAAAAGCAGATCACATCACGCGGTTAGTTTCACTTTTTATGAAGGTAGGAAACTAGGAATGGGGATGAATGATATCATGCGAGGCAAAAGAAAATTGAAACAGATCAAGGGAAGTGATGAGTAGCAGCAGCATAGTGTAAGTCTAAAGCAAGAACACTTGCGCTTTTGCTTTTCTAGGGTTCTGTGTCATTAGAGCTATACAAGGGAATGTGAAATTATTGCTTCTCCCGGAATACAACGGGAGAATTTTTTTTTATATATATATATTTTAAATTATGTATACAATGGAATATGAAATTATTGCTTGGCAGAATACAATGGGAGAGTTTTATATATATTAAAAAAAATTGAAATTGTGTAATTTTTTATCTAAAATTTATAATAATATATATTGTTTAAGTTTCAAAAACTCGCAATTTATTAAACTTATTGTCTTTTCTATAAAATTGAAATGCCTATGTAGTTTCTGCACAGCTTGTTTCAAGTCAAGATAAAGGAGGAGAGTCGTGATAGGTGTGACGAGCCAACGATAGACCAATGGTTGAAAAACAACCATTCTCTCATGAAATGAAACCCATAAATATTGTCTTTTCTATAAAACTTATTTTAAATTTATAAGGTTCTTATTTATTTATTTTATTAAAAAAATAAAAACATGTACTCATTGTAAGAAAATATGTTCAGCCTTCTAATTGATCAATTTTGAAAGACATAATTTTGAGGTGATATACATGATGCACATAAATATTATGTGAAGGTTTTTTTTTTTAAGAAGAATGCTAGTCTTATGAATATTTTGGAGATGCATCTAAAGATATTATCAAAAGAACTCATAAAAAATGCAAATCAAATATATGTTGTATTTTTTTTTCCTTACAATAACTAAAAAAAAGGGCAAATTTTCTTTTTAAATTTGACAAAATTAATATTTTATCTCATTTTAGGTTGTTGTTGTTGTTACTCTGCTGTCAGGAAATAGCACTGTTATTATTTATAACATTAGGAAAACTAGTAACCTACTGTTAAGAGTAGAATTAAGGTGTCGTTACACCAAGTCTTTAGGTGAGGTTAACTGAGAAAATCTATCATAATATGATTTCAAACAACAAATTCAAATTATTGTACTCGATCTACTTCACGAGTGATACGTTTAATACATGTTAAGTTTATAAATTTTTAACTTAATTTAATATAAAGTCAAGCGGTGAAAACAATGTTTGCACTTTACTGTCTAGATAAGTTTGTCAACATTTGATAATGTTGCAGACAATGAACACATACTAGGCAACACCTGATATGGACACAAGAACTTGAAGGAGGTGTTGAAGGCGTGAAGGGGGGCATAATTAGTGCATGGACATGGCACTGATGGCAGTACAGCACCAGGAACAGGAAATTGTGGGGACCTGGGCTGAGTTGGTAAATTGTGGGGGCCATGACTTTTATACGGTTTAAAAAACATCACCATCCACAAATGTTTTACCTAAGTAAAAGCTAAGAGGAACATGTACCCATTTTTTATGACATTAAAAAAATAAATTAATTGATTATAAGTATAACATGTACATGTTTGATTTTTAAAATTAGTACAAATGATGATGTACATGTACATGTTTGACTTAAACAGTATAAATATACTCTTAATTATGTGACGAGACCAATAATAAATATAAGAAAATAAAAATTAAACACTATACTTTATGCTTAAAATAATGTTTTACCTTCATAAATTTCATCATTTTGACAATTTGAATTTTTTTTTTTCAGAAAATTTCATTTTTTATGTAATTGAAAATTAATAGTTATACACTTTAATGAACCTTCTAATATATTGAATTTTGATTCTAATAAATTCAGTGTCAATTCTAATTTTCTTAATTATAGCATCTTTAGATTAATTATTTTTAATTTTTATAAATACTATTAGTTTATTAAAACAAAAAGGACAACTTTAATTTTAAGTAATTTCCCATCATAATTCACACATTACATCCAAACAATTATTTTTCAAGTTTTTCCATATATTATTTTACTCCTGAGATTCCACAAATCAAAATATAGAATTCCGTAATTGAAATTTTTTATTCTATATAATCTCATTACTAAATACATGTCCTTACTTGTACGATTTTAGATCTCAAGGATTTAAATGTTGTCAGGGAGGTCAATTTGGGTCCAATGCCCATCGGATTCAAAGTGAGTTCGATGGGTTCGACGACCGTCCGATCTGATTTAAGATTCGCGCCCGCAACTTTCGTGTCTGCTTTAAAATTTGTGCGCATGAATCTTAAAGCAGATTGGACGGTCCTGAAACCCATCGGACCCAAATTTGAGTCCGATGGGCATCGGACCCAACCTGCTCTTGTTGTCAGGGGAGTCCGGGCCAATCCGGCTCGAGATGAAATGTACGGGATCCTTTATATTTTGTATTCATGTCAAAGCATATGGAAGTGTCCATATCAAACTCAAAATTTGGATTAACTTAGGTGATATCTGATATGTATTCCCATTTGGGAAATGTTTCTCGTTGGGATGATATGTTTCATTAGAAATTACTTCTCTACCCTTCTATTTATGAGGAAGGATGAATGTATGATCGTCTTGCTAAATAAAAATATTGGCTGGAATATGGGTTTAACTACCTTGAACCTTTAATCAAACGCTTCGATTAAAACACTTGTCATATGTTTTGTATAATCAATCATATCATTGTAAATGCAGTACATTACTTGTCATGATTGCCATTCAGCACAGTAAAACAAGGATCCGCCTCTACTTCTTTTCTTAGAGAAAAGGCGGGCCCTGCTTTTCCGATCCGAACCATTCAAATTCTTTCATTCACGTATCTCAATAAAACAACTTTTTCATACACAAATCTCAACAAATTTGAATAGTTCGTATCGGAACAACAGGGCCCTCCTTTTCTCAGAGGCGGATCAGTAAAACAAATGCCTAATGCCAAAGGGCTTTCCTTCAAAGAAAAAAAAACACACACACATCCCTAGGGCAAGGGCTTTTCAAGAATCCATATATCCTCTGAGGTAACGTAATATTTATGTTTAGATTTGGACCGTTCAATTAAAATCAGTACGAATATTAAAGGAAAATGTGCATTCCACACATGCTGACACGCCTAGGGCTTTCAGTGATCATAGTCAAAGCAGAAATCGGCAAACTGAACCAGAAATTGAAGGCTCTGGAAGAGAATCGGCAGTCAGTGATCATAGTCACAGTAACTTAAAGAGCCCTGCATTTAAGTGTTTGGCATCCAGTGTATACCAGTTAAACCGGAAGAAATAATGGCCATTTAATGTCTGGAGTCTTCTGTTTCAGGGGGAAAGTACCAAAAAAAAAAAAAAACACATTGCAATCGTGCCCAGTGTAATGATTGCTTAAATTACGGCAATTTCCATTGATGAATGATTGTTTATAATTTTGACCGCGGACAATAAATCGAGTTGTAGTAATATTATTGTTGAAGAAAATACAAAGAATCCAATAAATGTACCTGTTCTATTTACCGCATCATAAACAGCATTTATCAGAAAGGAACAGCGAACCTAAATTACACCACCTCTAATTTCCCATGCGCTCCATACTAAAATATTTCCATAATCCATCAAGCAAAACTACGTTCTTACGTTCTTTGATATTTCAGATCTTTTTAGCCCAGTAAAAAAGAAAAAACTAAAAAGAAATGACAGAAAAGACAGTATAAGCACCCATTCACCCAACAAGCAGCATATACAACGCATAATCCCAAGCTCAATTCCCCCATTTCCCCTCTACTTTTAAAAATAAAATTTGGAGCTAAATTTGATATTGCTCATCTCTCTACAGGCTTGTATAAAACCACGGTAACATATTTGGACTGGAACCTGTGAGTTAGACCAAGGGCAACAAGCGGCTGTGCAACTAAGCCTCTCTCAATGAACAGGTGGTTGAGTACTATGTGCTGAGGCCTGGGGAAGTCTTCTTCATCCGAGTTGTGGGACCCCAAGAAGCCGTTTGGAAGCTGAGGTGGCACTATTGGAGGGTCTTTTGACATCTCTTTGTCGTCAGGCATGACCCACCCATAGCTGCCAGGTGGTGACGAGGGCGGATCAAATTCTGAGACGCCTTCTGTGTTTTCAGGCACATAATCCTGCATAATAAAGAAGTGTTTGGTAAATTTACACAAAATAACCTGAAAATTCTACTTCAGCTCCTAATTGTTTTAGTCATTGTATGTGTACATGTATTCACATGTATTTGTGTGTGAGTGCTTGCGCTTTTATTTGTTTTCCCAAATGTCCTGCAGCTAGGTCTTAGGACTGTTTATAACCTTGTGATACCATTTGGATAACCTTTAGAGATGTATTGGGGCTATTTTTTGGTAACTTATAAAAAATGGCATAATGATCATTTTCTCTGTATAATTAAGTTAGCAGTATGTGGCAGTTGCATTAAGAAAATTAGGCTCGCATATCTATTCCCTGTAGCGTGGCCCTATTTGACAGCACAGTATTGGTTTGAGATATGAAATTTCAAAGAAGTTTCAAATTAATGTATAATGAATTCTATTAATATATTAAGAAAACCCTGATTCAGCCACACAACACCAACAGAAATCAATTAAACTTTATCCAAGAAAGAATCCATATTCCCAATGCACCTAGGATGATTCTGCAATTTGATCATGTGCCTGAGTTGTACAAATACACCCACACCTAACAAGGAACATAAAGAGAAACGAAAAATGCTTACATGGACATCAAGAAGATTGACAACATGGCCCGATTCGTCAGTAATGTTAGGTAGGTCAGATATACACCTCCTCTCTCCGTCAACAACGTACCTGTACCGGTACACGCCTGATGGGAGGGCCAACAGTATTGAAAAGTCCTTACCAGACTTCTGCAATGATTTCCTGTTGCATGAATGTTTATCCTGTAAGATAATTTTAACAGATGGGTCTTTTGCAGTACATTTCTGGTCTTTGATAGAATACCTGACAATTTTTTGGGTTTTTTTGAAATTAAATAAAATGCCAGGGAAAGATGATTTAAATGATATTTATCAGGCTCATCAAAAGTAACCTTCTGTCAAACGTTGATAAATTTACTCCCATCATTGAACAAAAATCAGTTGGAAGCTACCTGGTGTGGGCTGTCAAGCTTGCATAAATTCAATAATTTTTTAATGGTCTGTTTGTTTTATTCAGGATGTTCAAATGGTCAAATGAGCTTAGGGATGTTCAAATGGGATATTCAGTTAAAACAGAATCAAATAGTCAAACCAAAATTTTATTCGGTTTCTAAAAAATCTAACCGAACCAACCGACTTAAACTTGTCAACCGAATAACAACCAAACCAAAAAAACCGAAGTAAATTTCGGTTTGTTTGGTTGAACCGAAATAAGGGAGATTAATTTTCAAAAGGTCAAAACTCAATACATACACATATACATTTAATAATCATAGAAATAAATATCAAGTAAATTTTTGTTTGTTTGGTAGAATCGAAATAAGAAAGATTAAACCGAACTAAATATAAAAAACCAAAGTAATTAAAAAATTCAACTGAACTGAACCATTTAAACGAAATTCTGAATCATTTAATCCAACATTTGTCAGTTTGGCTGAAAACCAAACAAACCGGATCCAATGAACACCCCTTGTAATAATAAGTCATTCTTTGTATGACTTCACTATGATTTACGGCTCAGTCTTGCTATTAAATAAAAAAATAGAGAGCAGCATTCAACAATGGAAAAATCCTAAAACAAAGTAAGTAACCAAATTGACTAACTCCACAACTAAACAATTCACAAATCCAGCTAACACCAATTAAAGCACAATATCCTCAAACAAAAGGAAGAAGAAATGAAGTACCTAGTTTTCCAATGGTCCCATGAGCCTTCAACAGAGACATTCTTTCCTCCAAAGGTCCATACCAATAAAACCGGTATTTCTTTTTCATGTGGGTAGTCAAAAATTTCATCTTGATCCTCTTTCATCAGTACTTGGTTGAAAATGGGGTCCGCCGGCTTCAGCAAAGGCGATACAGGTGTCTGAAATTTTTTTTTTTAGTCAATGTGATTTTCCTTCAGAACAATGGTAAATTGTCTTCATTTCCAATTAAAATCCAGCATTAGCTAAAAAAAAATGTCTCCACTTGCTTGTTGACTTCAGCTAAATATGAATTATAAACATACGAAACTTAACAAAAGGGCCAAACTTGTCCCCATGTAACAGAATATTCCCTTGTTACCGCATGAATCTAACTTTTGGGTGAGTGAGGCTATGCTACTATGCATAGCGCATATTGGCCCGTACTATTGTCTATTGATCAATATCTCCATTTTCAAAGTTCACACAGTTGCTCTGAACAACATTCAACAACATTCAACATGATCTAAAATATACTTGCGGACTAAATTTTACATTTATTAGAATTTTTTTACTATTTTTTTAGTATTATTACTATTATTATTGGTACCATTATTACTATTAGTATTACTACTATTTCTATTAGTATTGTTGTTATTATTATTATTATTATTATTACTATTATTATTACTACTACTGTCTACTTGGTTTTGTGACTCCGGTTAGGTTTCATTTCTAGCCTACCCCAACTTGTTTGGGACTAAAGGCTTAGTTGTTGTTGTAGAAAATCACTTGATCTATAGATTCTACACCATTCAAAAATAATGATTTTCTACCTATCTAAAAAGATAGTAAAAAAAGTACAAAAAATGTAAAATCAGCAAGTACATTTTCATATGGAGATCATGTTTAACGTTTCAGATCGACGGTCTAGACTTTAAAAATGAAGATATTAATCCATAGTACAGCCAATATGCGCTATGCATAGTACCATAGCCTCACTCCTGTTGGGTACAGATAGGAAAATATACCAAACAGTTTGGTTGTCACATATAAATTTGAATGTTCAGTATAATGTTCTAAAAACTATTAGTTTTATTTGAATAAAGGCAAGACCAACAGGAAAACAAAGAAAATTATGCTTAATATGAATATTACTTTAACCAAAAAGAATGAAGAAATAAAAGTCAAAAACATTTGAACAACCCACTGGTGCAGTAATAAAGTACTAACAAAAAATTAGGTACCAAAGTATAATACATCATTGATAGATATACTAAGCTAACAACCAGTAACAGTTGGCTGTTGGTACATGTACCATTTATAGAAACCTTTATAGACAACTTATATAAAGAACTTCTGTAGAATACAAGCAAGTGCCTCTCTGACTGTGACATTTAACTGATTTTATTACAAATGATGCAATTTGGTATTAAAGATGCAAGTAAATCAATATGATAAAAATAAAATACCCAACAGTTGCATATTTCAATCACAGATCATGCAAATTTGGTTCTGGTTATTGGTAATCTATCATTCTCTCACTTTATAAAAGCAACAGACAACCAACATAAATGGCAACCAACCCTTCTTGGAACAGTTTTTCGAATGAAAAAAAAAAAAAAGCATTCTAAATTAAATCATCCAAATTCATCACCAAAATATGTAAACAGATGATACTTACATTAGGTTATGCAACAGATACTGCTTTTAATTATAAGAGATGAATTAATTTATACTGCAGCTATATGATTGTCAGAAGAAAAAGCTGATGAGCTTCCAGGAAAACATGCATCTCTGGCTAACTTGATTCTTTAGTACTTTACCTCAAACCCAATATCCAATTTCCTTTCTGTGGGGAACTTTTAACTTTTATTTGTAACATATAATTTAAAAGAAGCAAAGTTAGGATAACTTAAATTAATTTATTCATGAAACCAACTCCAGCTATTCAAAACAAATAAGCTTTGAAACTTTAAAAGGGACACAGAAATACTTGCTGTTCTTATCAAAGATGGACATCCTGACCTACATAATTTACAAGTTTAATTCAAGTTTTGACTTCTTTGATAGAAACAAAAATGATTTAAAATTCATTTCTTTTGAAACTTTAAAGTGGATTTGAAGCAATTTTTCCAGTTGCTTTCCTTCAACAAAATTCTGAAACAGTCCACTCTAACTAAACTGAACCTTAATTCAAGATCAACTAGGTCAAGGATGCACATTTCTCCAAACATAATTTCCTCATGAGACGTTGATTGAAATCTAATTACTTTCTAACTACATCAAAGTCGGACCATTGGATAGTTTCAGAACAGCATTTCAAAACCTTTATTATATAATTCAGGTCAAATTAATTATCTTTTTCTAAACAGTAAGTCTGAAAAACGATAACAATGTGTTAGCAAACAATTGACACATACGGATCCACAAATTTAATCTCTCCAATGTTCTTGTACCCGGAGTGCAGATTTCCTTGTATGATCTCCTTTCACATTAAAAAGAAATAGGATCAACTAAAATGAATAAAAAGTTCGGGACCAAAAACAAATAAATTGCATTCCACTGGATCAATCAATCAAGGTCAAAACCTCAATAACACCTCAATTTTCCATCAAAACCCAAAAGATCAAAACCAATGCAATACAGAGAGTAACTAAACCAACAAAAATATACCTGTGGCACAAACATGCGAGGAGATCGGGATTGACCAGGGATGGCCGGCGGCGAGCCACCAGAGCGCGTGCGGCTCACGTGACCTGGCAGAGGCGGAGCAAAGCCACGCTGGGATGACGTCACTGACCCCTCATCCTCGTCCAGTTCGCTCTCGTCCAGTTCTCCATTCTCGTCAGGCTCATCCTTGCCGCTCACGTTCCCCATTATGACCTTTACTCAAATGCCCTTTGATCGAGGATTATTTACACAAAACTGACACTCGGAGAGAAGAAAGAGAGGACTCAGAGGAGTTTGGCAGAGTTCTGGGAGTGAATAAAGCTCGGTTCTTAAGTTATTTACGAACAGTGCCACTGGTGTATCGCCGGAGCGCGAATTTGTTGGCGAGGGGAGCGGAGAGATTTGTCTCCGGAGAGAGAGAGAGAGAGAGAGCATAGGAGAAAATTTCGCTTGCACTTGGACCAAATAAAATAATGCTCGTGTGAAACTGTGAATGCTTCTATGAACAACGGGACCCATCTAGGCAATAATTATTAATTTATTACGGTACGTGGGACCCACAATTTGTTGAATTGGTTGCTGACTTGCTGAAACACGGAGAAGATAATCTGCGCCGAGCGCAAGGAAAAGCAGGGGATAGACATGTTGACGAGGTGAACAGTCATGAGATTCTTCAGTAGAGGATATCCCTGATTTACTGCCTAGTCTAGGAATTTTGTGTCTCGGTCTCGGCTGATCTCTTAACCCTGTGGACCCCATAATTCTGTTGTTAATATTTGATTTGTCGTGTAAGAGGTTAGTGGAAAGCTTGGTCTATGTGAAAATAGAACTGAAGATCTTGGGACCGGGTCGTAGCTCGCACGTTAAAAATGAGAGAATTAAAATTGGATCGGGCGATATTCTTTCTACGATTCAGATCCGATTTCTATGTCGTTTTTTTGAAATCCTTGGCTGTCAAGTATAAATAAGAGTTTTTATGTCAAAGTTGCGCTACAATTTTATTTCTTTATTTATATTTTAAATAATATAAATATAACTAAATAAAAAAATACCTAAAATTGTAAAAAAATCGTCTTTTTGTTCTTCCTCTTATTCCTCTTTCTCTTTCAGCTAAATTAGAATGAATTATGAGTGGACATGAGAGAAAACTAACTTTTATAGAGATTTGTATAGCAGACTGCCCAATTATGGGGCTGTTTGGTACAGGAAGCAGACCGCCCAAACATGAAGTGGTTAGAGCCTTTATAAAAAAAATTCCAGTCTGAAGAGCAGATTTGTTATTTTTTTTAGAATATTAATAAAAATTTCAGGGTATTTCAGAACGAAACGTATATTAAAAAAAAAAAAAAGTTAAGGCAATGAAGACAGGTGAAGAAGTCACTTCCTCTACATCTTAATTTTGAGGTGAGAATTAGTGAGAAAAATTGTTCAAATTATATGGTGATTTCACCTCCACTCCCTTCCACTTCTATCCACTCTCCTTCTGATTTTATGGTTGCGGAGCGGTAATCGAGCACACAGCGAATATGATCAAGTGGGTCTCCCCTCTGCTTCCTCTTCTTCCCCTCGTGTCACCCCTTTTCGAGTTGAGCATTAGCTAGCTACTCGGAGGGAGAACGGAGTAGGTCCGATGCCCATCGGACCTACTTTTAGGTTCAACGAGCACAATGACCGTCCGATCTAATTTAAGATTTGTGCGCACGAACATTTGAAATAAATATGCACGAATCTTAAAGCAAATCGACGGTGATTAAACCCATCGAACCAGAGTAGATCCGATGCCCATCGGACCTACTCTCAAGTGATTCGGAGGACAATGAACATTTGAGTCAGGAAGCATTGAGATAGTAACATGACCCTGATGATCGTGGTGCAATTTTTGAAAGATTATATTTGAGAGGAATAAAATTATAACAGTACAAATCATTTTCACGTGACTACTGAATTTTACATGTTTGTGTTAAAAATAATTTTCATGTGCTTACAAGCAGGTTCAACTTCAATATTATTATAAGACAATGATATAAGATGTTGAAATGTTTATTCGAAAGATGAAATTTGCTCCTAGTAATAATCTTATTAATTGAATTGAGTTCTAGCATTAATGAACGGAAAGGCACAAAACTATAGCTAATTAAATTTAACACCGAAAGACCATACTTCCGGGCGTGCAAAACCATGTGAATTTTAGTCCAAAGCATATATAACTCTTGCAAATCAGTTTGCTTGGTTGTTAAATTTAACACCGACAATCCAGAAGTCCTATAATTAATTAAATTTTTGCATGAAAAGTTCAAACTGTTTTGCCAAATAAAGAATTCTAAGACGGGGTCGGATCTGTGATTCTGTGCTTATTATAATAAAAATTGGAGATGCGTTTTGTATTGTTGGTGTGATACCTAATTAAGACGGGCCGGGCCGAGTCTGGTCTATGATTTAAGGTCGTGTTAGTTAATTGGGCTCATGGGCTGTTTCCGCATTTTAATTGGAAAGAAGAGAAAAAAAATAATCAAAAGAAAGAAACGCTAGAAGGAGGGCTTGAACCTCCGACCTTGTGGTTAACAGCCACACGCTCTAACCAACTGAGCTATTCCAGCTTTTGTTAACATGTAATCAAACTATCTTTTTAAATTGGGAAAATCTCCACTGTACCCATCTAAACTTTTGAAATAGCCAATTTCTCTATGAAAATTTAACTTTGTTTCTCTTATCCCCTTTTAATTATTTAACATTTTATTTAACTGTTTTAAAAGCTGAACTGACCATTATGCCCCTCTAATTGTAAATGGACATGTCCATTACTGTTTTAAACAGGATTGAATTTACAAGTGGATTGAAGAAGAAAAGGAAAGACCCTTTGTCTTCGCGCCTAATATTTTCTTCTGTCTATCATAATCTTCCCTTCTTTTCTTCTTCGCTAGAAAATCTAATTTTGAGGATTTAGTTAAAATAGGTGAAATGGTGACCTTTTTCATTTGACTATTTAGTTGAAATCAGTGAATTGGTGACCGACCTTTCCAACTAAGTTAAGCCTGAAATTTTTAATTTGGAGGTTAGTTCCTTTGTTACTAGTAATTCAAATAATTTCAGCGATGCTTAAATGAATATCTGGTGACCTTTCTTATTATCAGCGAATATTACAGGCTAGGATATGAGAAAACACATAGTACAAGCGCATATGTACTATGATAGCACAAGCGCATCAGCTAATGCACTGGAACTGAGCAACCCATAGTAACTATGGATATATTTGTAATTAGTAGTGAAAACCAGGATTAGTTAGATTGGAATTAGTTGTAGTTGTTGGAGTAGAACTAGGGTGTTCCTAAGTTCACCAAGCCTCTTTGTGAACTCAACTCTAAAATCTATTGAATTGGGTTCAAACGATAAATCCAAACCGTTGAAATCCTTCTACCTTATGAGTGATGCGTCTACATGTAAAAATTTTAAAGTTTCGAATTAATTTATTATAAAGTCAAGTGGTCAAAATTAGAAGGTTTATAAATTAATTTTAATGCATTCATTTTTTGGACATCTTTTGACCACTTGACTCTATACAAAATTAATTTAAAATTTTAAAATTTTTGCATGTAGACGCATCACTCGTAAGGTAGAAGGATTTCAACGGTTTGGATTCGTCGTTTGAAGCCAATCCAATAGATTTTAGAGTTGAGTTCACAAAGGGGCTCGGTGAACTTATGAACACCCTAGTTCTACTCGTAGTTGTTGTCTATATAAACCGCACTGTACCTGACATTTAGAATAGAATGAAATCATTTTAGCAAATTAATTTTTCTATTGTATCTTTACTATCAAATCCTTTACTCATGCTTCCTTTTTTTACTTAATTTATGTATTAAATGAGAAAATGAGAAATTTCTCTTTTAAGTGATGCTCAAATGCATGGGTGAGAATCTGCTGCGATCCGGGTACTGTGAACAGTACCCTACAATCTCTGCTTTTCCAAATCCAGCTGTCGAATTGTTTCGAGATGCGTGCACAGAAAAATTAGCTGTTTTGAGATGCGTGCACTAAAAAGTTGGACGGTTGGATTTGAAAAAGCAGGAATTGCAGGGTTACTGTGCTCAATACTCGGATCGCAGCAGATCTCATTCCCAAATGCATACCTGGTGATATGACCATGATTCTTTCGCATATCAAAATTTCTCATTAAAGAACTAAATTCTCTTTTCTTTTAACTGATATTGTGGAATGTTGAATTGAGCACCTTCACTTGTGTAAATATTTGAAAAGTCTTACTGACTTCCTAAGGGCTGGTAACTGGTACAGTCTGAACCAGAAAAAAAAATCAGCTATTAGTAATATTTTGACGACAAGGACGAAATTGTAAAATATTATACTGTCACATCAATGGAGCTTTCACATGAATGCTTAATTATTGGATTAGTCATAGGTGTTTCTTATATTAAGTGCATCAATTTATGTATTTGGTCACAGTTTTAGTTGTAGCTTTATTATTAATTGTATCTTTAATTATGTATTTATATTGTAAATCCTACATTAAGTGCATCAATTATGATGTAAGTCCTAATTATTGGAGTAGTCATATGTGTTTTTTACATTAAGTGCATCAATTTATGTATTTAAAAGTTACGGGACTTGTGGAAAAATGAAAGAATCTTGTGACAATATCTTTAACTTGGGATATTCTCTTTAAGTTCAATGGTAAGTTCAATGTTGATGCATTTTTGAGCATTTTCTTTGAATGCTAACTTATTTTTTATGCTCATGTCAAGTTCAATGTTATGCCCCTTTTTAACTATTGTACCAGTTGGTACCAACCCTTTTGTACCTAGTGGTGTGAAGAAAGTCTGAAGATCTGTTTGTAAAATTTCATAATTTAAATTACGTAGTATGTAAGGATCTTGATGGATTCGAACCATCATCCCCCTGAAGATTCAGGGACTCTGTCCAAATGTTTGAGCTAAAGATCTATTTCAATGTCATGACTTGAGCTAAAGAGCACACAAAATGGAAATAAAATTTGCATAATTGACTAATTACATCATGTTCCATAAATAGCAAAAATCTTTATGTATTATTCCCATACAAAAGTCTTCTAACCAAGAACTTCTATTTATTGAGCAACGATTTTATAACGAGCTGCTCGATTATACAATGAACTATAGTAAAAATGCTCAAATAAGTCATGTGCTGATAAGAGAAATACACAAATTAATGGGGGAGTAACTAATAAACCTGACACAGAAGAGAGCAAGTCAAATCTACCACAAGTCCTACAATGCTTTCACTAAACCTCTGATTTTGTATGGATTTCTCCAATTTTTCATATGCCTAGCATACCAACCAGCAACTAGCTGTCTCTTCTACCTGTACCTTCTGGATTCCAGTGGAACCTATGTTGCATGGATACAGATACAGGTATCGTATCGGATACGATACTGATACGGTGATACGGCAATTTTCAAAAATAAAGAATACGATACGGCTATTATATATATTATTTTTATTATTTTAATTATATTATTAATTCAATACTTGTATTACAATAAGTAAAAAAATTACACTTATATTATTAATTCAACACTTGTATGTATATCACATTTTTACTTGTAATTTACAAGTAACAAAAAAATTAATAATTTTGCCATGGTATATGTATACACTACTCACATCACCCAAATTTATAATTCACCTAAAAAATACATAACATCCATAACATACATAAAATTAGATCCATAATACTCACATCACCCATAATATCCATAACATACATAACATACATAAAATTAGATCCATAATACCAAACAACATAAAATTAGATCCATAATATCCATAACATACATAACATCCATTACATATTCAAATCAAATAGACTAAACACTAGTAATCTTAATTATAAAATTCAAAGTTCATAAAATCAAACTAAGTTCATACTTCATAACAAAAAGCTAATTAAAAGATCCAATAAAACAAGTGAGACTAAATCTCCAAAACAAGTTGATACTTCATCTCAAATATTGCACATCATCTCCAAACATAATTGGTGAAGCATTTCTACAGAAAGCTTAATTTGATTGGCGCTGCATTTAATTAGTCAAGCATGCATACCGATGGACACCTTAAATGGAAAAATGCATTTAGAATTTGTAAAAAGTGGTCATCATGTTTTGTAGGTACAAATATGTTTCATACCTGAATTTCAATGAGAACATTTGAATAAGAGTACGTGGGCAAAGGCTATGTCTCCTAGAGATTGAAATGTTCTCCAAATCTTCTCAGTCGCAGTTACATGCATCGACTCCAATTGCGACTCCTGTAAGTGTGGTCCTGGCATGGACCCCTCCTATTATTTTAAAAGAATTTGTTAGGAAGCATCAAATGGAAAAAGACAATTAAATGCTCTACAAAGAAACCTGACATGTTTACCATGTATATTAAAAGAATTGTGTTAATTGTCAAGTATTTATTCCTTTTCTTTCGGAGCTCTAAAGTTAAATATCAGTTCCTAAATAAAAAAAATTCCTTTTCAGATCATAGCTAATCAGTTTGTTTTTAACATATTAATTCCTTTTCAGATCACAGCTAAAGTTATGCATGTGATTGCTTTAAAATTTGCCAGATTAAACTTTTTGTTACCATGCTAAACCATTTAAGCAAGTTGGCTTAATTGAAATAACTAGAACTAATTGTTAATAGCAGTATAATAATTTTTGCTGTATACCATGCTAAACCATAGTCACAAAACCATATACTATGTTAATAGCAGTATAATAATTTTTTTTACTTGCAACCAGGAAGACGTTTCACCACCTGTTGCTTGAATTTATCATCTCCTCCCCTATTGATAAAAAAAGAAGCATCAATTTCGTTCTATTATGCATTTTATTACCTCTGATCACATGTGCAAATATCCAACTAATTTGGAATAACTAGAAGTCTAGAACTAATTGTAGTTACATAGCCAGAGCTAATTTGGAATAACTAGAACTAATTGTATTTGTTTTTCTCAAGACTTACAAGTTACAAGTAATTTGATTGTTACAGCGGAGACGGCGGAGAGAGCGGAGAGGCGAGAAGAGCGGAGGCGGCGGAGAGAGCGGAGCGGAGAGGCTAGCGGAGAGCCGTCAGAGAGCGGAGCGGAAACCTAATTAGACGTATCCCACCCGTATCTCGCTGAAACAGACGTATCCCTAAAAAATCAACGCGTATCGTGACCGTATCTACCTAATTAGGATACGCCACGTACGCCAATACGCCAGCTGGCGTATTGGATACGTATCGGGGCCGTATCGGACGAGTATCAGTATCCGATACGTGTCCGATACCGATACGGAGCCTATACTGAAGTATCCGTGCAACATAGAGTGGAACTCAATACAATCTGGACTTTTTTGAATAAATTATTGGACATGTACTTGCTTCAACGAGATGAAGGATGCCAATTGGTTTAGAATGAGCTGACACCTTATCCATTGATTTTCGCATTAAAACTCATTAGACTTAGAAATTGATCAGATCTCAAAATTTAATTTCGACAAATGTTTGGTCAGACCTTTGATTAGTTCAAACGAGATAAAATCACAAAACTTGGACAATAAAGATGTCGTGATCAAATTCAATCTCAAACGCTTTAGCTCTGAATTTTGTGAATTTTGCTGAGAGAGACACTCATGAGGGAGAACTATGGCTATACAAATTTCTCGTGCGATCTCCAGCAACATCTCGGTTTTGCTGAGAGAGTGACACACATGAGGGCCGGGAGAACTAGGGCTGAGAGAGACGAGCCTAATACATTGCTACGACGTTCAATGCGTTAGACGAGAAGAAGGAATAAATGGAAAAATATTTGGTCTGAAAAGGAGAAGGGAGGAAGAAACAACAAAAAAAAACAATGGACACCTCAAGTTAAAATTTAGGAGTATATTGGTCAGTTCAGTTTTTAAATAATTAAATAAAAAGAAAAATAAATAAAAGGGGATAGAAGAAATGATTTAAATTTTCATGGAGAAATTGGATATTATGATATTTTGATGAGAAAATTGGCTATTTCAGAATTTTGAATGGGTACACTGGAAATTTTTCCTTTTAAGTTATTATATCATCACCTCCCTCACGTGGAGCTTGCGCTCTCACAAAAGCGCCTTTGAACATGCAACAAATAAAAGATGTTGTTATGAATGGAAGCATGAATATTGTAAAGAAGCGATCAGCTATGTTTCTTAATTTTCTCTGTGAACTTGCTAAAGAATACATATATATTCTAAAGGTAATTACAGGAAAATTTATATAACATGTCAAATACACAAGATGTATTATTACACATGCTTAATTTGATCCTCGATTACTATAATACATGTCAAATACACAAGATGTACAGATACAGATGCAATTGCATGCTTCTGTTCTTATAGAGCCTCATAGGAAACAAGACTACATCATATATATAAATATATAATTATACAGACATGGGTCTATAACCTAAGAGACTCACGGCATATCGACGATAAATCGCCAAACATATCATACTCATTCACAAAACCTTCGTAGAGATGACCTTCCAAAGATGCGCTAAAATCAGGCCCACATGCCAGTCGACAAGTTTGATCAATAGAATTAGTCTCCATGTTGGTCGATCCATCCGCAATTCTTCCTGCTGTCAGAAACCCCGTCGCCTCTGCCACATCGACTATGTTTGATTGCCAACCGGTGAGTTGTTGTACGACCGCTCGAAATTCATCAGGGGTGGCTACAAACTTCATTGGGTTTGAGATGTATACTACTTTTAGAGGCTTTCTCTTGGTGTCTGTGGAGCGTTTTGTGTGTTTTTGCTGCATAATTGGTCTCTCCATGGATAAGATATATAGATGCTATATATATATATGATCGACTTAATTATTCAGTACTGCGAATAGTGTAAGAGGTAGATATAATTTGATCACTTTGTTTGAAATGGAGGTGTTGGTACTTTGGATCTGTGGGGGCCTTTGCTCCTTTTATAATAGAGTTTGGTTTCTTCTGTGGAAATTAATTCAAAGATCTAGCTAGCTAGGTTCCCGGAACTGGGAACAGGATTTTTTACTGGAAGTACAATTAAGTTATTCCTCTACAATCCTTTAAACTAAAAGATATTCTACAATCCTACTCTTAGTCTGAGTGGATCCGTATCCTCCCAGGTACCTGACTCAAGCAAATTGAAACGGACGGTCCAGATTAATTCTATCTGCGCCAAATTCAATCCGGTGCCTATGGAGACTGTAGGGGGTCTGTTTTGAGATTCGTGTCATGTTAAAAGAACCGTCCGATCATAATTTGCTTGAGTCAGGTAACCTGACGTGATGTGAATTCTAGTATGTGTCTCTGATAAGGGAATTGGGGATATTTTTTTTTTATGAACTCACATTCAGTGTCATGAAAAAGTATTGTTCATGAAGGAATTATGTGGTAACATTTTTTCTATTTAGGTATGAAAAATATAAAAATTTATATCTTAGAACGTTAAATCATATTATATCATGCACCAAAAATCACTATAAAAATATATTTTAACAGTGAGATGTTTAATGGTTTTACCTTTGTTCATGGAATACACAAAATTAGATTTTTGGTGTTAATAACTCGTCCGTGAAGCTAGCCTTGCGTTAAGGAATAATAAAAATCGTATTAGATTTTACTAATAAAAATTGTAGAGTGTGAACCACATAAGATAATTAATTCACCTTCCCCAAGAGAAAGATAAGGCCTAATAAACCTTGGCAATGAAGGCAGTCAGAGATTCAACCCACGTGATTTAATTAATCTCTCTTATCATTAAATGCAATTGTAATATAATATTATGTATCCACCGGTTTGTTTGTAAATCATATGGGCTATTCTATTAGATTACAATAAAAAGAAGAAAATTATTTACTTACATTGTATTACCATCTACAACCAATGATAATTAAAATACATAAATTCATGTATTCACAATAAGTTATAACATTATTCTATTTGTGTATATATTTAAGAATTAAGATTTTTGGGCATTTGAATTAAGTTTCATATTGTTTAGTAATTTGGTTAAAAATAATTACTACAAATTTCTCATGCGGAAGAAGTTTCAAACCCAAACTCAAAATAAATAAAAAAATTGTGGGTTTGTAAATATTGAAATGGAAAATAAACCACATATAATCCTTAATTCATAATGCACAGTAGATCAAATTTTGCTTGGAAAATAAGTAGGGGAAAATCTGCCACGTGGCACCATTCTCAGGCACGATGACGTATATGCGGAGCTCTTACATGTACGTCATTATAGTGAGAAAAATGGCACGGCGGATCAGCCGGCTCTGTCACGGAATGGCACGAAACGGCACAGCACGCAGTTACGTGCCTTGACTCGTGTGTTTTGTGCCGTAACCATTCGCGTGCCGTGTTCATTTTTTGAAACTTTAGCACGGCACGGCACGTTAATCACAGCACGGCACCACACGTGAAAAATTTAGTCACAGCATGGCAAGACACGTAGTCACACGAGTCACGTGTAATTAGAACAATTAGATATTGATTTAATGGTGAATCTTGAATAAACTAACTTAAATTACGTTTAAATGGTCACGCGAGTCACATATGGTCACGGTACGTTTATGCACGACGTGACTCACGTGGCGTGATCATTCGCGTGTTGTGACCACCTCTTAACATTTTAATCACAGAACGACACGGCACGGCACGTGAAAAATTAACTTGGCCACAGAACGGCACAGCATGAAACATTACGTTTTTCCACTCTAATTCCCATCGTCATCATACAGTCGTTGGCGCCCTTTATGCCTCGGTCGGCTTAATTAGCCGCTAAGCCGTAGAGCAGCTAGATCGTTCGATTCGTAATCCAACGGTTGATCCTGAGGCCTGAAACAGACGTCCAAGGCTTTAATGAATATTTTATTTTAAGAATAGTTCAAAGGCAGTCGATTTTCAGCATTTAAATCCAAATTCAACCCTAGACAAAGTCAGACATTCTGATTTTTTACATATCACTTTTTGTGTTATATATTATGACAAATAACAATGCGACGAATTTAAACTATTTATTTGTTCTTCTTTACAAATAATATATATAAATAAAAATTTAGATTATTAATTCGCTTGGTCCAAAACAAAAGACAGAAATAAATTATACTAAAGTCCATCTATTGTAAGTATTATTTTTGGAGATAAAAAGCTGATAAGAGAATTGTGTGAATATCGTAATATTGAATGATAATTTTACAAGAGATTACAACACCTACTTATAGGTTCTTTTAGTGATACTAGTTGATATTACTTCCTAATCTTTTTTGCTAGATGCCTGACTAATTGCTCAATTACATGGATTTGTATAATTCTAAGTATGGTAATTTATAGCTTGATACTCAATATAGCCGTTAGGCTTAATTGCTGGCGAGTTGTTAGTTATCTGTGCAAATAATCTCATCATGGTCTGGATTGATCGATGATGAATCTTCTCTGAGATCTTTTGATATCATACTATTTTCTTCAACACTCCCCATCAAGTTGGGTTCATATATGTTAATTGATCCCAACATGAAGAGGATATTTTCGAATGGACCTTTGTCTAGTGACTTAGTGAAGATATTTGCTAGTTGATCTTGACTTCTAACAAACGGTGTCTCGATTTGTCCGAATTAGACTTTCTCTCGTACAAAGTGACAATCCACTTCTATGTGTATTGTTCTTTCACAGAACACCGGGTTTGAGGCAATGTGTCTTGCTGCTTGATTGTCACAGTACATTTGCATTGGCTCGTTGCAAGGAATCTTCATGTCTTCAAGCACCTGCTTGATCCAAGTCAACTCGCTTGCAGTTGATGTCATATCCTTGTACTCTGCCTCTACGCTAGATCTTGCAACACCACTTTGCTTTTTATTTTTCCAAGTCCCAAGATTTCCATCTACAAATGTGCAATATCCTGCAGTCAATTTTCGATCATAGCTACTAGCCCAATCTGCATTAGAACAACAAACAATACTGTTAGTATTATTTTCTTCATCCATATGCCTTAACCTGGAGACCTTTTTAGGTACCTAAGTATTCTATCTATGGCCTCTAAATGAGTGGTCTTTAGTGCATGCATAAATTGGCTTACTAAACTAATGGCAAATGCAATATCAAGTCTAGTAACAGTCAGGTAAATTAATTTGCCAACAAGTCCTTGATATTGTCCTACATCTTTTTATGGTTCACCATTTTCGATGTCAAGTTTTTTGTTGGATTCCATTAGGGTACTGGCGGGTTTTACACCTAGTTTACCTGTTTCTTTTAATAGGTCAAGAATATATTTTTTTTTGTGAGAGGAACAAACATTTGCCTGAATGTGCTATTTCAATACCCAGAAAATATTTAAGTTTTCCTAAATCTTTAATGTCAAATTTATTTTTCAAGTAGTTTTTGACATTTTCCATGTCTTCCTTGTCATTTCTTGTAATAATGATATTATCCACATAGACAAGAACTATCATTGTTTTGTTGTTTGAATGTTTAATAAACATAGATGAATCTGCTGAATTTTTAATAAAGTTATGAAATAAGAGAGAGTGACAAGATTGTTGTCAATGTCATTCTTGTAACCTGGGGGTAATGACAAATAAACCTCTTCTTCTAGGGTACCTTGTAGGAATGCATTTTTGACATCCATCTGACACAAACTCCATCCTAAATTAACAACAACATATAGTAAAATTCTTACAGTATTCAAAGTCTCTTGGTAATCTAGACCATATGTCTGAGTGAAACCTTTTGCTACCAGTCAGTTCAGAAGTGCTACTTTATTTCCCTCTGTCCGGTTCACTTCCTTCTACCCCAAAACCCTTTCTCTCTTCTCTTTTTGATCCGCCCTCTCTGCCTCTCCTGTGATTATCGCCGCCTCTCTCCTCCTTTCTTCGGCCGGAGGTGCGGGCATAGTGAAAAATCAAAAGTTCGGGTTCGGTTCGGTTCGGTCAAAAATTTGTGATTCGGGTATAATTAGGGAATGATTCGGTACAACAAGGAAGCAAAAAAAAACCCAAAAAAAAGGAAATTTTTTTTTTTGCGTTTTTATCACGAATAATTCGTAATTCGCGTTTTATTCGCGAATAAAACGTATTATATGTTTTTCTGCGTATTAAACGGAGTTCGGTGCGGTTATGTATAAAAAAACAAATTATACACGAATTATACGCGTATAATTCGCGTATTATGTCACTATGGGTGCGGGTAGAGGAACCAGCAACCATCTCGATTATGCCCCTCATTCTTGCAATTATCGCATCTAATTATTGTGGTTGCTCCCCGCTCCTCCCTCTTGGGGTTAGGGTTTCGGTTGTGCACTGAAAAGGCTTGGCCTTCCGATTTAGAGGTGATTTGAGAATTCATACAGTCTCTGCGGGTCTCTTCTCCCAGTATCATGTCTACTACACTCTTAAGGGTTGGCAGTTCTTTTGATAACAGAATTTGGAATCTAGCCGGTTTATAGCTTGGGTGAAGGTCAGAGAGAAATTTGAAGATTTGGTCTTGTTGTAAGGCTTCAGGTGAGTTGTTTGAGTGTAAAGTGCTAATTCATTCCACTTTTCTTTTAAGTCACCGAAATACTCGGTTACTATTTTGGTTCCTTGTTTTATTTGAGAAATTTCTTGTTTCAAGTAGAAAATGTATGAGAAATTTTGGTCTTGGCCATACATCTCTTTGGTTTCGTCCCAAATTTCTTTGGTTGAGTTCATATAAAGTCTGGATACTTGGGGTTCTATTGAGTTTAGTAGCCATGTCATTACAGAGGTGACATTTTGTTGCCATTCGAGGTTTATTGGTTCTGTACTAGTTTTCGGATCAGTTTTACCAGTTTTTGGATCAGCCTTCTCTGTGTTGGTTTTTTGTTCTATTGATATCTCAGTTTTACCAGTGACATGGCTCAGTTTACCTTTGCTATGGAGAAAGAGATACACGAATCTGGCCCAAGATGGATAATTTGTACCGTTGAGCAGCGTGTTTGTGAGTCTCGGCATCTGTTGCATCTCTCCAGTGTGAGAATGGTGCCCGCCGAAGACTTCTGCCATTGCTGGTGTCACGGTATACTTGCAATCTGTTTTGGTTGACAATTTTTGAATTTCTGAGGCTTTCAATTTTGCTCTGATACCATACTATTTTTGAAGATGAAAAATTGATAAGAGAATTGTGTGAATATCGTAATATTGAATGATAATTTTACAAGAGATTACAGCACCTACTTATAGGCTCTCTTGGTGATCCTAGCTGATGTTACTTCCTAATCTGTTTTTGCTAGCTGCCTGACTAATTGCTTAATAGGGATTTGTATAATTCTAAGTATGATAATTTATAGCTTGGTACTCAATATAGCCGTTAGGCTTAATTGCTGGTGAGTTGTTGGTTATCTGTGCAGATAATCTCATGATTTGGATTGATCGATGATGAATCTCATCTTTTGATATCACAATATTTTCTTCAACAGTAAGGAGAACAATCACTTAAGAATTATTTACTTTCATAATATTAACAATAGTTAGCTTAGTAATAATTAGTTAAGATAGATTATCCCCATTTATTATTGAATCTCACACTTTTAAAATTTTAATATTAATATAAAATAGATAACGTGACTACTTATGGTGAAAAAAAGTTAATGTTACGGAATACTCTTTTACTTTAATTCTTGTTGTCTTCAAGGCAACTTTTAAAATGTAATTTTAATAAATTATTAAATGTTGTCTTAAAAATAAGAGGGGACACTAGATTCAAAAAAATTGGTAAAAAAAGAAGTTCAATAATAGACTGAAAAATGCTCAAAAATACTCTCAAGTCAAAATAATATAACCTATTTAAATGTTATCAATTGTACTAAATCATACATTCGATTTTCTTAAGAAGTTAGGTAGAGAAAGTGGAGCGCTTGCCTTCCTTGATCCATTTTTTTTTTTAAAGTGTATGTACTTTTATGTACTGGTATTTATACTGATAGGAACTGATATGTCGTTTGTCCTGAGTAATGAAAATGAGAACGGAGTAGGTCCGATGTCCATAGGACCTACTTTTAGGTTCAACGAGCATGATGACCGTCCGATCTAATTTAAGATTTGTGTGCATGGAAATTGAAACAGACACACACGAAGTTTAAAGCGTTCCGCACGAATCTTAATGCAAATCGACGGTGATTAAACTCATCGAACCAAAGTAGGTCCGATGCCTACTCTCAAGTGAATGAAAATATGTCTACGGATTATCAAAAATAAAGATTTACAAAAAATAAATAAAACTAATCCAAAATAATTTTTATCTTGAAAATTAATATAGAATTATATCTCATTTGTTTCCGCATTCTATTCGCTGTGTTTCGCTCTGCTCTTGTAGTTATTACTTTCATACGTTGATTTCATGATTTTGAAAAAAAAAATACTAAATTAGTTTCATATAAGCTAAGTAAACATAATTAAATAAGATAACTCATAATTAAAATTTAAAGCTTAATTATATTTGTCTGAATTTGCTTATTGTATGACAAATCAAAGTAGAAATATTCTGAATTCATTGCATAGAATACAATAGCCTACCAAACGTCTTAAAAGAATATATCCTGAATTTAAATTTGAATTGAACAGTAAAATCCATTTGAAAATAAAGTAAATTACTCTGAAAAAATCAAAATTAATTACTAACTAAAGAGAAATTAACCCTAGCTATTTTATTCATTGCTATGCAGCTAAAGAGAGCCGCTGAGTCAGAAACGAAAAAATATAGAGAAAAAATTACTTGAAGAAGAACTAGATTTAGATCAAGAGGAACTGGATAAAATGAATGAAGATAAACTCGAATCTGATGAAGAAGAATTCAACAAATTGATTGGAAATAAATATACTCGAAACGAAATAGTTGCTTAAGAAGTCAGAACCATGATAAAATCACAAGAAAACCTTGCGTTAATTTAGTTATTTTTGTCCAGGCTGTCACCAGCTCACAGAGAAAAATGTATCTATCAAATCTTGGTAAAGATATTGACAGAGAAAGATTTTACTTTTCACGCAGTGCTGTTTAGATTCTGTTCTTGCAATGCACGGATTAAATTAATAACTGCTCTGTCATTATCTTTACCCCAATCTTTCTATGCAAGTCTCTACAGTCTACAGTACTTTTTGTACCGTAAATGAACAAAAAAAAAGGGGACTTTGTATCGTATAAGTAGACGTAGGTATGCAGTCAGCACATTTTTTCATTTGGTAGTTTGGTGGACGTACATATAGCTTAAAGAAAATTAAAATATATGGTTTCGCATGGAATG
Source organism: Carex parvula (assembly GCA_025461045.1). Classification (NCBI taxonomy): domain Eukaryota; kingdom Viridiplantae; phylum Streptophyta; class Magnoliopsida; order Poales; family Cyperaceae; genus Carex; species Carex parvula. Next base: position 1,285 of record JAJGRW010000634.1, on the reverse strand, counting down.
TGTATGATAGGTAGGGGTGAAAAGTGAAAACGGTATGGATAATATCTGATTCGTATTTGAAAAATTAAATGTGGATATCTGATATCTGAATATCTGTGTGGATATGGATACTGATATGGTTTTACGTTTTAATTATCCGTATCCGAATAGTGTGTGTGTCTATATATATATATATAGAGAGAGAGAGAGTGGCTAATATCAAAACGTTTGCACCAAGGTCCTCGTGCAACCAAGTCATTTTCAGATTTTCAAAGTCCAAACAGTCGATCCAAACCGTTAGATGTTCAATCTATATTAAAATCTGCTTGGAGACCAAATTTTACATTTTTTGAAATTTTTTTACTATTTATTAAGCCACTTTGAAAATTGCTGATCCGGGTGAACAGTAAAAATAGTGCAACCAAATTCTGGATCATGTGATCAGCAATTTTCAAAGTGGCTTAATAAATAGTAAAAGAATTCCAAAAAATGTAAAATTTGGTCTCCAAGCAGATTTTAATATAGAGATCACATCTAACGGTTTAAATCGACAAGTTGGACTTTGAAAATCCAAAAAAGATTTGGTTGCACGAGGGCCTTAAACGTTTTGATATTATCCACTCGTTTGAAGCTGATTTGATGGGTTTTAGACTTGAGTTCACCAAGAGGCTTGGTGAACTTAAGAACACCCTAGTTCTACTCTCCCCCCCCCCCCTCTCTCTCTCTCTCTATATATATATATATATATATATCTATATATATATATATATATATATATATATAGTGCTTGGCTATTATGCTTATATAAGCATATGCCCACATATGCTTATAACTCATTTTAGCGTTCCAATGTTCAAATGGTCGATCCGACCGTTCATCTTGTTCTCCATATTAATATGTGCTTGGAGACCAAATTTACATTTTTCTGACTTTTTTACTATTATTAAGCCACTTTGAAAATGCTGATATGGTCCAGAATTTTGTTGCTACTGTTTTACTGTTCACCCGGATCAGCAATTTCAAAGTGGCTTAAAATAGTAAAAAAATTCAGAAAAATGTAAAATTTGGTCTCCAAGCACATATTAATATGGATACAAGATGAACGGCGGATCAACCATTTGAACATTGGTAACGCAAAAAATAGTTATAAGCATATGTGGGCATATGCTTATATAAGCATAGTAGCCAGCCCCTATATATATATATATATATATATTGAGGAGGGATCCACTTACAACAAATTTGAGTTACAACAAAGTTAACATTCATTTTTTTCATTTCAAAGTAAATCGTCGATCCAACCGTC